>JARKHS020028033.1:0-203224 GCA_030143305.2 Amblyomma americanum
TCAGCAAACGCAAACTAGACAGGCAAATCCTAGGCATTTTCTCTTCCCCGCGCTATGGGCTCTATAAGGGTACTCGACGTCTCCGCAGCGGCTAGGGCAAGAGTCGAACTCGCAGACTATTGGACAACATTGATTCGTCCTGATTGGTCCCGATGCGGCGGCAGGCGCGCACGCAGCTGCATGTCAATTGGCGCCATCTGGCGCCCTAAAAGAAATCTGCGCATGCGCACTGGCGACGCGCGGACTCGCGGTACGCGGGTAATGGTATACAGCACTGTACGCGTTATGGTAAAAGCGTCTAACATCTGCGCGGATGGTCGTCGTTTCTGATATGGGTAAATAACATAACCCGCTTGTTTCATCCCGACATGGGAAAGAAAGCACGCCATTGCTCTCATGGATACTTCCCCAAACAAAATGGAGCAATGCTCATTTTCCCCTGAGGTGTGGAAAAAGGACGCAGTCGCTGGTTGGATCAGGCGCTCGTGACTCTCCCGAAAGAAAAAAAATCTTGGTAAGAGCGCAAATGCGAAAGCCTTTCCCTGTCCTCATTATACCTTAACTTTTTTTCTATCTTAATTTTTTATCTTCTGCTTTTCGTGTAATTTTTTTCCTGGTTTTATTTTAATTAACTTCTTATCTCTGTTTTCTTTTCATTTTTTATTTTTATTCATTTTCATATTTAGTCCTATTTTCCAATTTCTGGTATTTTTCATTACTTATACTTTGTATGAGAACTTCGGCTTAATCAAATTTCAAGTTTTTGTTTTAATCACCACACAACTTATGTTTGATAGTTCGTGCGGACAACTTCCGTCTACAAATTTCGTCCACGCCACTCATGAGCCAAGAAAGGCTTCCGCCTTAAAATGCTCTGTGGGACGTTAGGCCACGCGACTATCCCCGCCTTGCCGCAGCTGCGCGCGTTGAGCCGATGGCACTCGCTCCTCTCGCAACTATCTAATCACGTGACGCTGCTTTTCGGAGCCGACGGCCCTCTCGCAACTGCCGGAAATCGCGTGACGCTCCATTGGCTAAATAAAAACGTGTGGCGTGTGCTTACTTTCGTGTGATTACCTTAACTGAGCTTTCGCCTGTCTTGCTAGGTTCAGCCGGGTTGAACCACAGCAAACTTTTTGGTGCAAAAAGCTCCTCTTTTTGAATGCAAAGCTGGAGGTCAAATGACGCATGGATTTGACCTCTGGCTTGCCGCACGTGTGGCTGAGACGTCATAACACGCAACTTGTCGCACTGGTACCGCTCGTTCCGCAGCTGCGCTGACCGCAGTTCAAACCGCTCGTTTTAAGAATTTTCGTCACGTGCCTAACCACGTAATTCGCTCTTGCTGATTAAAGGCCAGAGCTCACCGCCTAGACACCCCCCCCCCACCACCAAACCACATGTGTGAGAGCCCGTAAGGCCAGCACTTTTGTTTATAATATTCCTTCACTGGCAACAACAGACACCGCAGAAGGCGAGGTGTCTTCACTGCTCTACAGGAATAGGATCTATAGGAGCTCTCACCAATCTGGCGAGTGCTCCTTGTCACCGGGTGTATCTGTTGCTAAACTGTCGTCGTCGTTTTGGAGGACGCACCCGCCACGGTGGCTCAAGGGATAGGCCGTTCGACTACTGATCCGGAGTTCCCGGGTTCAAACCCGACCGCGGCTGCTGCGATTTTATGAAGGCAAAACGCTAAGGCGCCTGTGAGCTGCGCGATGTCAGTGCACGGTAATGATCCCCAGGAGGTCGAAATTATTCCAGAGCCCTCCACTACGGCACGTCTTTGTTCCTTTCTTCTTTCACTCCCTCATTTATCCTTTCCCTTACGGCGCGGTTCAGGTGTCCAACGATATATGAGACAGATACTGCGCCATTTCTTTTCCCCAAAAGCCAATTTTTATTGTTAAGCAAAGTCTCCAAGGCTTCTCAACTTACTGCATTTTGCCCCACCTCTGGTGATTGTGGGCACGCCGAAATTGTGTGGCCGAGGGTCCCTCTCGCCCCACAGTGCACAGATCGTTATCTCCTAAGCTATGGTAGCACGTGAAACGACCAGACTATCCGAGGCCGCAACATAGAGACTGCGGAGTAAGTTGCGATAGCGCACGCTTGTGTAGGAACGGATGCCAAGGATAAAATTAGCGACAGCAAAACCCCCGTCTAAAATTTTGGAAAAGGGAGGATGTCACTGGCAGCGGCCAAAATCATTACCCAGAGAACGCTGAATAGGAAAAATCAGTTAATTTGGACGCCCGCGCACGCTGCCTTCACTGGTAACGAGGCGGCTCACGAGCTATCGCTAGCTGACTTCTGGGAAGACCCCCCTCCGTACACTGTGCATACGACGAGCGCCAGAAAAACTGCGGAGAACCAATCGACCATTATAAATTGGGACGCAGACTGACACCTTCCGCTACATGTTGGCCTAAATAATAGAGAAGCTGTCGCGTGGAGGAGGCTCCAATATATTTCCTGCCAACACATACGTAGTTCTAGCCTAGGACGCTGGAGAGTGCGGGAGGGCGTCGAATCAGACGGATGCCTTCCAAACGGCCTCCAGTGTCTCCTGCATTTAAGATTCCCAAACAATTGTACACTTAACATCTTAACCACACATCAACGACATAAGCAGCAACAACGCGCTAAAGGCTCTCGCTAACCGCACATTAGGTCAGAAAAGTGGCCCCCGGAATATTTATGCTAATCCGCTGTCCTATAGTGTGAATGAATGTTCATGCATCACGTTGCTGTTTGAATTGCAGGTGTGTAAATAAACTTTTGTAGCGAAAGCTACACCAAGATAGCCAGCGGCGCATTTCAGTTAAGTGTCACTAGTGTACTGAGCATTCGCCACTATTTGCACCGCGCCACAAGTGTTCCCCCGATGTGCCGCGCTGCGCCTTCCCTCAAAATCCAGTTTTCAGTCATCTTTCTTCCTTTCTTCTTTCCCTCTCTCCTTGCCGCCGCGGTGGCAGAGTGGTTATGGCGCTTGGCCGCTGGCCCGAAAGACGCGGCTTCGATCCCGGCCGCGGAGGTCGAATTGCGATGGAGGCGAAATTCGAGAGGCCCGTGTGCTGCGCGATGTCAGTGCACGTTATAGAACCCCAGGTGGTCTAAATTTCCGGTGACCTTCACTACAGCGTCTCTCATAGCCGGAGTCGCTTTGGGACGTTAAACCCCCATAAACCAAACTAACCCTCTCGCTCTCACCTATCCCTTCCTTTTCGGCGCGTTTCGTGTGGCCACCGAGATATTTGAGACAGTTACTGCAACATTTCATTTCCTCAATAACCAAACAAAACAAGTGAGCCGCCGGCGTTCATTGGCGTTGACAGCGTTCTAGGGGCCGTTCATTTTCACCAATGGAAAGGCGCAAAACTGGCTCCCTCTGCTCGCATCATTGTTGGAGGTGAATGGCTCCCTGGGCCAGTGGAGACCTCAATCTCACTTTCATGTACATACGTGGCGTTGGTGTCCAACTGCCTAAACCTGCTTTATTGCGTTCCGCACACTGGATAGACCATACCTATTCTTTTGGATTGCATATCCTGAGTCTGGCTTAAGGTAGTGCACTCTCCATCGACTGGAAGACCGCCCAGGTAATCTTCATTCTTAAATCCAACAAAGGAGTAAGCCGGGCTAGTTCTTGCATTCTTTGCATGGAAACAGCGCAGCAGAAGGCCATCAACACGGACAACCTCCGTCCCATGTCCTGTGTGGGCAAACTCATGAAAACGATGGTATCCGACAGGTTGTCCGAGTTCATGCAATTCCAGCACCTTTTTGCAGACACCATATTCGGGTTTCCCTACTCAGATCGGCATAGGACGTCCTACTACAACTCTGCATAGGCTGTCCTCGACCGCGTCAGATACTCCCTCAATGACAAGGTCGTACTCGACTAGGATTTGAAGGAAGCATTCGAGAACGTTACCCACAATATAATTCTCACCCACCTATTTCACAATAACTGCGGCGCGGTGGCTCAGTAGTTAGTTTGCTCGGCTACTGATCCGGAGTTCCCTGGGTTCGAACCCGACGGCAGCGGAAGCCTTTCGATGGGGGCGAAACTCTTAGGTGCCCGTGTGCTGTGCGATTTCAGTGCACGGTACCCGAAATTAGTCCGGAGCCCCCACTACGGCACCTCTTTCTTCCTTTTTTCTGTCACTCCTTTCTTAATCTCTTCCCTTACGGCGCGGTTCGGGTGTCCGCCGATATGCGCCATTTCTATTCCCTCCCCCCCACCAAAAAAAAACAATTTCAATACATGCGACTATTTTTGACCCACAGACAATCTTACATTCGAATCCAGGATAACGAACATGGTCCTTTTCATTTAGGAGCCAGGGGTACACCACACGGCGCGGTAATCTCTTACCTGTTATTCTATTTGGCTATGCTGCACCTACTGGCCCATCTGAACGCTGTCGCCAGTGTGCAGCATGCTCAGCATGCTGATGACATCACAATGTGGTCCACGCAGGGCTCCCTCCGAGACATTGAGGCCAACCTGCAGGAGGCGGCGACCATAGCGGACGGTTTTGCTTGCCGCTGTGGCCTCCATTGCTCTCTCCAAAAGTGAATTGTGCACGTTTGTGCACAATTCAGACTTCAGCTTAAGCGCCCTGTCACGTGGCATCTTTCATATTTCGCGGTCTCTCTTTGGAAAGCGAAAGAAAGACCACGTGAGACATATCGTGTAGACATATCGTGAGACATATCGTGAAACAATTTTTTAAGAGGTTTCTGAAGGTGCTCTAGAACTTTGCTTATCATACTTGGGATCTGCAGCGAATACTTAAAAAGTTAATGAATTAAACGAAGCTAATGAATTAGTTAAGCAAAATATAAAAAAAATTATTGTGGATTAGCTTAGATAATCCAGGATATACAAAGCGAAAGATGCCGGCGTTCACTGTCTTCATTGGCGTTGGCGCTGACAACGTTCTAGATGGCGATGGCTTTGAGCAAAGCAAGGGCGCATAACTGGCTCTTTGGATATGAGGCCTCATTCGAGCTTCGATACATGTGGCGGTGGTGAGAGAGAGATGTGGCCTGAGTGCATTAGCGCTGACAGCGTTGTGGCTCTTGTGGCACTGCAGCAACTGCTAGGCCGCAGCGTTCATTTGGTGATCAATCTCTCGGGATCAACCATTAACTGCATGCCACCTCCCAGGGTGGCAGGGAGGGCCCGCAACCTATCCAGTTTGTGGAATGCAGTCAAAGCAGGCTTTTGCTGTTGGACACCAACACCACGCACATGAAAGCGAGATTGAGGTCTCCACTGACCCACGGAGCCGGTTGTGCGCCTTTCCTTTCGTGAAAATTAACGGCCTTTGCAAAGGGTTCAGCGCCAACGGACTCTATGAAGGCCGTCGGCTCACTTGTTTTGTTTATCTTTTGAGGAAAGGAAATGGCACAGTAACCGTATCACATATCTTGGTAGACACCCGTACCGCGGCGTAAAGGAAGGGATAAAGGAGGGAGGGATGAGAAAGAGAGAACTGAAAATGGAAAGTAGGATGTTGAGGAAAGGCGCGGCGCTGCGGAGCGGCGGAACTTTTGTGGGTCGGTGCTACTATTGGAGCATGCGCAGTAGTGACTAGGGAGCGAGAGAGAGAGAAATGCGCCGTGCGTGACGTCACTCGGGCTCCGACGTACGCAGGCTCACGCGAGGCGCGGCGTTTACTAGCGTAGTGAAGCTTTTCGCTTAAAAATATACTGAGTGGCTCTAGACTAGTGCCAATATTATGCACTCGGTTCCATTCGCGTCCGAAGTTGCTTATATTTTTAAAAGCTTCGCTCAAGTTATGTGGGACAACCTGTATATTCGATATTGCAGAAACATGGCGATTTATAATTCGTCATGTTTTCAATGCATGGCAACATTGAAGGTTGTTCCGTACAGTTATCGGAGGCTAATGTCCCTTTGGTTTAACTCATGGTTGTGTATAAGGAATTGGTAAGATATTCCAAGACTATTTCGTTACTTCGCAATTCACATATGCAGATGACTACTCGTCCTTCGCCGGAGACGGATTTGTTGAGAACAGCATGAAAGTGTAGCCAGCGTCATTTTGACGCTGTTGTCTTTTTAAAACGTCGCAATTATTGCATGCTGTGACACCGAATGCATTCCAACAGGCCTTCTAACCTTCGCAGTTTTTTTGAATGGCACAATCTTCTCGTTGAGCCCCGTATGAGGCCGCGTGCGCTCTATTATCTCTAATCATCACCTTCATGTAAATCAGCCTGACTAATCCCGGTGCAGGACAATGGCTTCTCCCATATCTCTCAAACTAATCGTGTCCTTTGACAGGTTCGGCCACCGCATCGCCGGAAACTACTTAATGTCATCTGCCCATCTGATATTCTGCCACCTGTTTCGCTTGCTTGCTCCAACACGCCACTGATGACCTTCGGTTATCTGCCTTCACATCACATGTGTTCGCAGTGGCCGTTTGTTCTCGATTTCAAATACGCTAAGATGTAGCTGAGTGTGTTCACTGGCCAATTCTCCTCTTTTCCTGTGTCGTAACGCGCATCTATTATGTTCGTTTCTATAGTGCGCTGTGCTGCCCGGCTTTCCGTAAGTATAGGCAATGTTTCCGCTTCATATCTAAGCGAGGGCAAGATAAAAAATGTTTAATGCTTTCGTCGTGAAGGATACTGGAAGTCAGCTATTCATGACCTGAGAGTTGTTGCTAAATACACGACACAAAATTATTTTTTTTATTTTCCTGGTTCTTTTCGATCGCGTCGTCATAATGAGCGTCTATCTGCCCTTAGTAGATGCATTCATCTTTCGCATACAAAAGCTAAATACTCAGCCCTTCCGAGACAAATAAAATAAAATGTGCCGCCACTATCTGGAAGACGTTGGAGTAAGGAGCGTTAGCTGCTTGGTGTCGCGATCTATTGTCCATGCGATGTATTCCCACGTGATTAAGGCTACTTTTCCATACATCACGGCGAGCGGGCGCCTTCCGCCTTGAGGTCGGATATTTTTTGACCAATTTGGGCCGAAAAGTTTTTCGACTCTTTGGAGGGCCATTTTTCCTTACCTCAAGGCGGTAGGTGCCCAAAATGAATGAATAAATGAATGAATGAATGAATGAATGAATGAATGAATGAATGAATGAATGAAAACTTTATTCTCCACCGAAAAGGAGCCCCCAAATCCGCGGTCCCGGCACGCAGACCTGGGACGCGGGTAGGGAATCCTCCGCAGACTAAGGATACAAGTGAAGATAAGTGAAGATGCACTGCTTTTTTGCGGCCTCAGCCGCTAGGCGGGTGGCTTGCTGCTGAATGCCGGGGTCCTCGCTCCACAGCGAAACTTGTCAGGCTTCTGCACTGTTGATGCTTAAGCCGGCGCCCGGGGAATCGGCGCATTCCCAAATTATGTGACGAAAAGTGCCCCTGTCACCACAATTCGCCATGAGGTACGAAATTGTGAGCTACCGAGTGGTGACGTCACGGCCGCCATTTTAAGCCTGACCATAAATAAATATTAACTTAATTAGGCGATACTAGTGCCTTACATGTTGTACTCATCGAGCCCGTTATGAAATACCAATAGTGAGATTATGACGTCATCGGTTAAATAAATATAAGCAATGAATTTATGCTTAACTATAACTAAATATTAGCTTCATTAGTTAATTTTCGTGTCTAACGAGTTATACTCATCTAGACGAGTCCAAATATCTAATTTCTTTTAAGACGGCCTCATTATTACTTAGTATAACCGAGTAATCATAGTCACGTGACTAGCTAATTTTGACGTAACAAAATCAGTGCCCTGACCAATCATTCGCCTATTCGATATACTAATGACGTCACCAATCAATCACCAACTAGGATTCTATATCGATTTACTATGGGTGGCCGCCATCTTGAATTCCTCGGTTTCACGCAGAATGGAGGTGGTAGCTGACCCCACGAAATCGAGAAACGTCGTGATTAAGAACTAACGCTCTTAAAACTCTCTTGAAATATTTTGAAGGGCCATGTTTGTACTTTGCCTGTCACGGTACTCGATTTTGCTTTGCTATTATTCTCCTCAGGTACATCAAGGCAGTGTGATCCGCGAATCGCGAATTGCCAGGCTATTGCCGATCATTTTTACCGCTAACGCTTCTCAGTTCACAGTCCTGAATACATAATTTTAACGCGCGGTGAATAGTACTGAATAGATATTGTCGCCCTGGACTGACGTCCTTTCCGACTTGGATATTATCAGTTTCCTTACAGATGTATATTGTACCTATAAGGACGCTATAGTTGTTTTTTTCAGCAGCTTTGCATAATTATCTTCTAAACTCTGGAAAGGCAATGCCCACGGAACTGCTCTGGATTCATAATAAGTGAAACGTGTTCTCCTACAATACGCAGGACAATATCGGGGTTGCTTATATTTTGCGTATATCTTTATCACCTGGTTCAAGGTGTAAATATGGGCCACTGCCACTCGCCGTTAGGAAGGCCAGCCACCTTCGTTTGTCAACGAAATTCTAAGATCCCTCAAACTCTTCAACGATTAGCTTAAAGAACACCTTCCATGATCATGGTATGTTTGCTGATGCAAGCTATGCTACTCTGGTATCGAGAAATTCGTTTGCTCAGCTTATCCCGCTGTCTGGGGTATAGAAAATCTATCTTGAACTCTTTTATTACCTGTAGAGTACTTTCAGCACTCAGCGCTAATTTCGCGGTGCTTAATGCACGGGAGGCGTTGCAGTGATTTTTTTAACAACAAAAACTGATGATGATGACTGCCAGCGGCAAAACCCAGAGCATTATTACGGACGGAATGGTGTTCGTACCCTCGTCTTAGTCGGAATTGTTTTACGATTCGCCATGGTTTATTCCTTGAGTTGAGTAGAGCCACAACCGGGTTAAAATAAATTGATTCACATGTGGAATAATTCCAACATTTGCCTATACTTAAACGCTCGGATAATGATGGGACACCTTCGGCAGCTCCTCGAAAGCTGCCCGCGCCACTTACGCCGGACGTCCATGAGAAGTTATCGCTCGGAATGTTCACGAAAATTTCATTTCACGTGCCGTGTGCTTATTTATTTCCTTTGTCTTCACTTTGTTCAGTGCTTCTCCTTGGCTGAAAGTCCGGCAACAAATACGCATTTTTTTTTCTTATCGCATTCCTATCGTGGCAAGATCAGACTGATTTGTGAAGCCTGAAGATTTAATGAGGTGCATTGTCTTCACTGAAATTTCTAGAATCGCCTAAATGCTAGCCTCAACGGAGTAACACTCCGAACAGCTGAATACAGACACTGAACTATTGAATTTTGCTTGCTTAAAGAAATACAGTTTCGAGTCATTTTTGTTGGATGAACACAAGCCACGCAGGGCAGATTGTATCTCGCGGCTTGTGCTCGGCAGCAAAATTTGGAATTAAAGAAATTTTATTTTCATTCGTGACGAACCACCTAGCTTAGCTACATGCATTCAAGACCTTCATATCACGGATTTGCAAGAATGCAGGTTTCAAGGAATGAATGCAAGCTTCGCATTATAAGCTAAGGATTATTTCACTCACGTAGCGGTTGATGATTTTCGCTATAGGTTTATTGCTCGTTATTGGACTGGTATTAAGCAGCAATCCACATGTATGAACAACAGAAAGTTAATTTGAGGATGTCAGAGGCAGACACAATGTCAATGCGACAGCGTTAAGAAGCTCGTCCCGCTGAAAAGCCGGTGTCGACGGCGTCGACCGTGAGCGAAAAATCGCCCCTCCTCCTCCTCGCAATGTACGCCAGTGCCCCAACAGATAGCGTGCGACGGCAGCGCAAGGAAAGGAAGGGACGCCTGTCAACTCGGACCGCGCCGCAAGGGAGGGAAAATGAAATGAAAATTGCTTTAAGGAAAAGAGGTGAGCCCTATATATCACATATCTCTGTGGACACCCGAACCGCGCCGTAAGAAAGGAAATTACATGAAAATTGATTTTTAAGGAAAGGAAGTGACGCGTCTGACATATCTCTAGATTGGAAGCAGTGGGGCCGTGCAGGCACGCAGGAATCACGCGGTGGGCGGCTAACAACGCAGCGCACATCCGAAGCGCGTTCACCACGGAACTTGCGGCTTGCTGCCCGTTCGTTCAGCCCGGAAGCTATGCTGGCGTTCGTGGCATCGGGTTTGTCGAGAACTATGTGCCGACGAACTAAGACTGCGACTTGAGCCCCGCGCGTTTCGGCAAGGCTCCTGGCAGCGCATCTACGTGGTTTGCCACTCCGCGCGTCCGTTTCGTGCGTCCGTTTCACCGTACGTAGCAGAGCGATTTGTCTAACGGGCCAGCCGTCGCGCCGAACGGGCGATGGCATTCCGTGGACTCCCTCGCAGTGCTCCAACACGCTGTAGCATTCAACTCTTAAAGGCGAGAGCTTAAGCGTCCTACAATTTTTTTTTACAATGTGAATATGAGGCGACTGGGACGAAGAATTTTGCAGTCCACCAAGTCCACGAAGCTTCGGCCCTTCAGTGATAAGGGCACTCGACTGCTGCGCCAGAGTACACGCGATCGATCCAGTCGGCTGAGGCAGCGTTTCGATAGAGCCTAACCGCAAACGCGCCAGTGTGTTGTGCGTTGTCAGTGGAGATTATGTAGTCCCAGATGGTCGAAATGATTCCGGAGCCCTCCACTACGGCACCTCTTTGTTCCTTCACTCCGTCCTTTATCCCTTCACTCACGCCGCGGTTCAGGTGTCCACGCACACATGTGAGGAAGTTACTGCGTCATTCCCTGTCTTCAAAAGTGTAAATTGTAAATTGGTTATTTGAGAAAGGAAATGACGGAGTATCTCACATCTCGGCGGACACCTGAACCGCACCTGTAAGTGAAGGGATAAAGGAGGAACTGACAGAAAAAAGGAAGAAATAGGTTCGTAGTGGAGGGCTCCGGAATAATTTCGAGTACCTTTGGATCTTTGACGTGCACTGACCAATTTTTGAAGCGAAAAGCTTCACTATGCTAGTCAACACCGCGCTTCGCGCGAGCCGCCGTATGTCAGAGCACGAGTGACGTCACACACAACGCAAGTGGCCTCCGCCGACTTCGTCGCCTGACCTTTCGCCGCTGCCGCACGTGACGTCCCGCGCGGCGCAGGTGGCCACTGCCGCGCGCTATGCGCCATCGTTTGACGTTCGCCGCAAGCGTGTGTTCATCGCGGAGGCCGACTATATAACCGCTTGCCAGTAATATAACCGCGACTGTATAACCGCTTGACTATATAACCGTGGGCTAGGCGGCTGTGCAACCGCCCAGTCTAACCCTTTCGCCTTCATCATGCAGATTCTTCTGGTCATCGTTGGCGTGGCCATTTCCGCCCTGCTGTCTGCGCGCCCTGGAACCGCAGTGCTTCCCAAGCATGCTGATGCCGGAAACAGCAACAGCCCCTGCTGCAATCCTACAGTCATGATTTCGCCATTTTCCGGAACGCCCCTCGGGCAACACTGGACACTACCGTATCTCTGGCAAGCGAAACTGCGAGCGACATCACCAGTGGAAGCTATAAAGAAGCAGCGTCCATCCGCGCCGCTCTCTGGGCTCGGCGGCTGTGCAACCGCACAGTCTAACCTTTTCGCCTTCATCATGCAGGTTGGTAATTTCTACAGCCTATTTGCTAAGAAAACTAGCTATTATCTCTTGCTACAGCTACCGAGCCCACAGAGATGTATCTGTATTAGTATTGAATGTGCTCATGTTGTTCGATCCTATGTTAGTTTTGGCTGGGGATATTGAATCTAACCCGGGACCTGATTTTGAAACCGTGCTTGCTGAGCTAAAGAAACTGTCTGCCGGGCAATCTACACTTCTCTCCGATATACAAGGCATGAAAAATCAACTAACGGCTACCGAAGCGACAATCGCTGACTTATTAGCACGCATGTGTGTCCTTGATGCACAAAACCAACTTATCATTGAGATTCAGTCGCGACTTGACTCGATGGAGACAGCGACAACGCAAATGTGCGCTCAGATAAAGAACCTTGAAGCTCGTGTTGATGACGCTGAGCACCGGTCACGTCGGAACAATGTAAAATTTTATGCATTCCTGACATTAATCCTGCAGAAACTTACGCACAATCTGAGGAAGCTGTAATCAGTCTTTCTTCCGGTACTCTGCATATAACAGTTGATCTAATCAATTTAAGCGCGCGCATCGCCTCGGCCGTCACACACCTGGCAAAATAAGACCAATTATCGTCAATTTTCACACCCACAAAACGAAGCTGAATATTCTGTCCAGTGGAAATTTATTGAAAGGTACTGGATACAGCGCCGGTGAGGACTTCTCGCCTGCTGTTAGGAAGGCTCGAAAGCAGCTTATCACCTTTGCAAAAAGAAAATCTACGGCTTATATGCTGTGTTACAAAACCTTCTTTATCGGCCGCGCACGATACGTTTATGACGGCTGCTCGGAAACCATCAAAGAAATGTTATATAGCACCCACCTAGGAAAAGCGCCCCACAGCATCACTCTTGGCCCGCGTCTGGACTATCACCTCAGTCCACACTTTCTTTTTCCGTAGTTTTCACGAACATCTGCAGTTTTATTCCTAAGGGGAAAGAAATCTTCAGTCTTCTTCGCTCATACAATAGCAACATCCTCGTATTAACCGAAAGCTGGCTAACTCACGAAATAAACGACAGTGAAATTCTGGCAGAGTTATCGCACTGTAAGCCTTTCCGTAAGGATCGTCAGGGGTCTCATGGCGGAGGAGTGCTCATTGGGTTTTCTAATAATTTACCATTTTCAATCGTTTCCATTTCTTCTGATCTCGAAATAATGTGGCTTTTCTGCCGTTGCCATTCCTCAGCCTGTACTTCTTGGTGTTTGTTACAGGGCCCCGCACAGTACCCCGAACTTCTCAGAGAAGCTTAATAACTTGCTGTGTGAAATTACTCCTGAATATCAAAAGCCCCCTTGGTGATTTTAATTTTTTTGGATCTTGACTGGAACACTAACACTATTACAGCATCAGGCACGGTTTATGCCAAGCATGTCATACAAGTCTGCCTGTACATTAGCCTTACACAAGTTATCCCGGCTGCAACAAGAATAACACAAACTAGCGCTAACGTTTTCGACTTACTAGTCGTCAGCCATCCCGAAAGTGTTCAGTCGGTTACGAATCTTCCTAAAATAAGCCATCACGATGTAGTTCATGCCAATATAGCATTAGCTCCGCTTCGGAGCCATATCCTCAAAAAGACGATCCGTTTGTACGACAAGGGTGACTATACAGAGATCAATCGTGAACTGGATGCCTTCTTTGAATCTTTCCACACTTATTTCTATAGTCGGTCTATCGAAGAAAATTGGCCGAAATTTAAGAAAAAAATTATTGAACTAACTGATCAGTTCATTCCTAAGTTCACCTTCCGAGAGAATTCTCAGAAGCCATGGTTCACTAAAACACTTAAACGTCTGGAGAATCGAAGGAAGCGTCTTTTTCGTGCAGCCAAAGCACAAACTAACCAGACGGCCTGGGATAAGTATCACGCTGCTGAAAAGGCATATAATTCACCTGCCCTGAACGCTACACGTTCCTTCTTTAACAAGGACTTGCCTAAAATGCTACACACTAATCCTCGGAAATTCTGGGACATTATCAACCCAAAACACAAACGCGAAGTCAGTATCACAAATGAAGCGGGTGACGTACTTAGTCATGCCGAATGTGCTCACATGCTCAAAGTTGCATTTCTATCAGTGTTCACTAATGAATCTGATGTGCCATTTCCTATGCCAAACACTTTTCTTGATGATACCATGTCTCCTGTTGAATTTAACACTTCTGGAATCCTGTCACAAATCGATAAAATTAAACTTTCATCTTCTGTCGGTTTAGATAATATCAGCGCCAAATTTCGTAAGAATACTAAACCCATCAGTGCCAGATATTTATGCTTGCTATTTCAGCAGTCACTCTCTTCTGGCCAATTTCCTCAAGACTGGAAAAATAGGAAGGTCATTCCAGTCTTAAAATCCGGTAACACAAATTCTCCAATAAATTATCGCCCCATTTATTTAAAAAATGTACCTTGCAAGCTCATGGAAAACGTCATATTTTCCCATAAAATTGCCTACTTGGATGCGAACAATTTCTTTCATCCTGCGCAGCATGGGTTCCGGAAAGGCTTTTCTTGCGATACTCAACTAGCCCTCTTTATCCATGACTTGCATGCCAACCTAGATCTTAACCTACAAACTGACGCTATAGTTCTTGATTTTAAAAAAAGCTTTCGACAAAGTTGCTCACAAACGCCTGTTACACAAGTTATCTCACCTTAATATCGATCCTAATGTTGTTGAATAGATTAAAGAATTCCTAACTAACCGCACTCAGTCCGCCTTTGTAAATGAACACACTTCCAGACTCCTTCCTGTAACATCTGGCGTTCCTTAAGGTTCCGTACTAGGTCCCCTTCTGTTTTTAATATGCATAAATGATTTGCCCTCGCATGTTTCCTGTAAAATTCGCATGTTTGCTGACGATTGTGTTCTTTATCAAACAGTTAATAACACCTCTGATCAATTATCCCTCCAAAACAACCTTAACAAGATTCAGGATTGGTGTAAAATCTGGCTAATGGAACATAACCCTCAGAAATGCAACGTACTCTCTTTTCATCGTTGCCGTAACCCGCTCGTGTCTATCATATCGACTCCGTTCCTGTGCAGCCAGTAGAATCATACTAATATTTAGGCGTGACTTTATGCGCTCTCCTCTCCTGGAAAAAGCATATAAATAACATCATTTCTTCAGCTAACAGGTCCGTTGGTTTTCTAAAACGTCATCTTCGTGATGCGCCCGTGGATGTTAAGTTATTAGCTTACGAATCACTTGTGAAATCAAAATTAAAATATCTTTCACCCATTTAGAACCCACATCAAGCTTATTTGACCAACGCATTAGAACTTTTGCAAAACCGCGCCATTAGATTTATTCGTTCTTCATACCATTACAGCATGAGTGTTACATATCTGAAATCGCTTTCAGGCATTCAGCCACTCGATTTGCACCGCCGCACAGGCAGTCTTTTATTATTCCACAAGTTTCTTTACAGCCATCTACGAACTGCGCCCTACATGGTCCTTCCGGCACGCATATCTCACCGCACTCTCCATCAACTACAGATCACCCGTCCACGTTCACGCACTCTCACCTTCGCAGCTTCATTTTTTTCTCACACCACCGCGGACTGGAATGGCCTTCCCGCTGACATTGCAGCGATAACCTGTCCCGCGAACTTCGCGCGTAGAGCCTACAGCTATTTGTCATCATCATAACGCATGATTACTTGCTATCGCATAAAACGTTGTACCCACCGCTTATGTAATGCCCATAAAAAGTGGTCTTTAAGGAAACAAATTGATTGATTGATTGCCAGAGAATAGGCGTGCATATTCAACTTGGAAGGAGAAGAGAGTGATACTGCCGAGACATAACTACTACAACGGGAGTTGGCTAAAAAAGAGCGAAGAAATGAAAGGCTGGAAGCTCAGCGAGCGTCCGACACCTAAGCAACGAGAAGAACGTCCGTCCGTCCGTCCGTCCGTCCGTCCATCCGTCCGTCCGTCTGTCCGTCCGTCTGTCCGTCTGTCTGTCTGTCTGTCTGTCTGTCTGTCTGTCTGTCTGTCTGTCTGTCTGTCTGTCTGTCTGTCTGTCTGTCTGTCTGTCTGTCTGTCTGTCTGTCTGTCTGTCTGTCTGTCTGTCTGTCTGTCTGTCTGTTACTGCCAGGAAGAAAGAAAGGAAAGTGCAGCGGCCTGCTCACTGGCTCAAGCCGAGCCACAATCGCTACCACGTGCAGATAGAAGGAGAGTTGAACGACGGGATAGAAAGACAGGATAGTAAAGACGCGCTAAAGACAAGGCCGATCCCGGAGGTAGTGCAATACCGGGCCAAACGGTGGCGGACGTGACGCAACCTCAAAACTCTCCGCCACATTTCCAAAAATAAGTCCAACTTGGACCCGAACAGATACACCACGGGTCCGGACAATCGCCTAAGAACGTCTCGCTAAACGACGCAGCAAAGCCGAGTCTGAAACGCGAGAAGTACGACAGGCATGTCTCGCCAAACGGCGTGTTTCTCTCTCTCTCTCTCGCTTCGTGGTGTCCACCGAGATATGTGAGACGGTTACTGTGCCATTCACTGTACTCAATATCCAAACAAAGCAAGTGAGACGACGGCGTTCATATAGTTCATTGGCGTTGGCAACTTTGCAAAGGCCGATCATTTCCACGAAAAGAAAGGAGCACAACCGGCTCCGTATAATGAAAATGATAGCTTATAGGAAAGATGTGGCGACCGTGTTCTGTGCGACTCAAGATCCACAGGTGGTCTAAATTATTAAGGAGTACTTCACTACGGCAACTCTCTATTTCTTCTTTCACTACCACTTTCCTCCTTTCTCTTATGGTGCGGTTGGGGTGTCCAAGGAGATTAGACAATTTTTGCGCCGTTTACTTTACCTTGCGCCGCTGTCACTGGACGGGACTCCGATTCCTTGGCGTAAATCGGTGCGGTACCTTGGCCTGGACATCGACTGGCGCCTTTCCTTCCGCCCTGCGGCGACCAAGGCCTGTCTGCAGATGAAGAGGATCACCGCCGCCGTGCACAAGCTCACCGCTCGAGGCCAGGGCATCTCCCAGCAAGCCGCGCTGCGTCTATACAATGCCGCAGCTTTGGGGGCGGTGCTCTATGCGCTGCCGCTCGTCACGGTGCGCAAGCCGTGCTGGAAGAAGCTCGAGCTTCAGCACCGCAAGTCCCTGCGCGTGTGCCTAGGCCTGCCCAAAAACTCGCAGTGCGCCGCAACGTTGGCCGAGGCAGGAGCGTGGCCCCTTTAGCTCCAAGCAGCGCGCAGGGCACTGAATCACATCGACCGGCTTCACCGCGCACCGGACGGCGGCTCGCTGCTGCAGCGTATGCGCTCGCACCCGCGCTCACGAATGGGCGCGGCGCTGCTCGAGTATGAGCAATTGACCCAAGGCCCACCCCCCTACGGCTCCTGCGCGCCCTGGCCTGCTGCCTCGGAGGTACAGCGAGAGATCGTCGGCATCGCGGGAAAGCGGAGCACACCCCTCTGCGCTGTGCAGCAGCTGGCCAGAGCCGTCATACACGAGGAGCTCCAGGACCATCTCCTCGTGTACACCGACGGCTCAGTGGCCCGCGACCGCTGCTCCCTTGCTGCGGCGGCCACCATCCCCGCCCTGCGACTGCACAGCCAGCAACACGCAACCTTCCTGGGCTCCTCCACCACGGCGGAGTTGATGGGGATCCGCCTCGGCCTGGACCTGCTGCTCACCCTCGGCCCTCCGCCGCCCAGGAGTGCTCTGCTGTGCGACTCCCGCGCCGCCCTCAGCCGCCTGCAATCTAACGGCCGCGGTACCCCACTAGTGCACGAAATTCGCTCGCGCATCGAGCGCCTCGCGCAGAGAGGTTGTGCCGTGCGTGCACAGTGGGCGCCCGGTCACTGCGGCATCGCCGGCAACGAAGAAGCTGACGACCTCGCGACCGCTGCACACCAACTACCTGCCAGCGATCTGCCCCTTGCGCTGGAGGACGTGCGTGCGGCCATTCACGACCATCTCCGAAAGCAGCACCCCGACCCACGCATCGCGGGAGGTGAGCGCATCGACAGTGTCACCGGCTGTCGCGCACTTACACGGTCGCAACGTGCAATGATCCTCCGCTCGCGCATTGGTTGCGTGTGGCCCGGGGAACGACGGGTGCGTCACGGAATCGCGACGAGTGATGTGTGTGACGGATGCGGTGCAGTGGAAACACTAGAACATCTGCTCCTTCGCTGCTCCGCGTTCGCCGATGCTCGTCGCGATATGCTCGCGGCCTATAGGGCGCAAGGCATACTACCAGACTCCATCAAGACGCTATTGTGGCCGCAGGGCAGTGCGCGCACTCGTGAGCGAACTTTGGTGAGCCTCTGTGCATTCCTCGAACACACGGGCTTGACGTCCCGTCTGTTCTCCGTCAGGTAGTTACACGCAGTGACCGAACGCTCCGCGAGTTCTACCTTGAACGATTAATAACTGGACGCCCCACTCCAGTTGTAACCTACACAGTGCTGTGCGCGTGTGCGATTTAATTCCTCTTAAATGAACTAATCACGCGCACAACCTGGACACATTACTTATTGTGTAAATAGTTTGTACATATTACTTCTCCCCCTGTGCTCTATTCCTGTCTCCTCACCTCTTTCATTTCATTTCTCCATTCTGCCTGCTGTCCTTTATTTCCGCTGCCCCAGCTCAGGCGCTTCAGTATCGTTGGCAGATGCCGGGGCTAGCAAAAGCTTTTCCTTCCTTTTTACTATTATTTTTAATAAAATCACTACCACCACCACCTTTCCTGAAACAACCTATTTTTCAAAGGCCGGTTTTCATTGTACAGCACACGGCTGTTTTTTTTTTTGCTGTGCGTCGACAACAGGGATAAGCAAAATGAAGAGTAGCAATAATATCTCCGCTTCGCTTAAATCTCAGATTCTAATTTGACATTGATCAAAACTTCGATGCAACGCCGCCAGTACACAATCAGAGTTGAGAACAAGCAAGGGTTCCGTTTATACTTTGAATTTGTTGAGCGGACGCCTCTTACGGGACCGCTGATTTTTTGTGCGCTGATTGGATCAGCTAGCGGTGCCTAATCAAGTAAGCACCGGCTCCATTTGCGCTCCGGTGTCCTTCTGTTTCACGTACACGAGCTTGATCATGTTGATGTTCGGCACCACTTGGTTTTGTAACCAATTGTCTCAGCCAGGTATATTTTGTGTGCCAAGTACCCTTGTTTGAGCGCATTGATTGCTGGTGTGGCGGTGAAACTTCTCTTTTTGTATTTAATAAGCGTACGTAGCTATGCCTAGCCAGCCCGTCTTCATAAACATCACTATTTAAATTCACCTTGCAAATATGGCGCGATAGTTTTAAAGTGTTCGTGTGATCGCAAGGGGATTTCTTGGCGCACCATTACGCAGATATCGGCAGGTTTTCGCGTGGCATCACAACCTGCTGTATTAAATGTCATCGCACGTACTACGAGCCGCTAATGAGTGGCCCCTAAAACTAAGTTTTCCTTTAGCGTCATTGGAAGCAGATTACCAATATCCCTCAAGAGAAAAGTGTACAACAGCTGTACCTCACCCGTACTCTCTTACGGGGCGGAATCGTGGAGGCTAATGGAAATGGGTCAGCTTTATTTAAGGATGACGCAGCGAGCCATGGAAAGAACAATGATAGGTGAATATGCTATGAGTCCGGAAGCGGGCTTAGTGGGTAAGGGAACAAACGCGTCTTAATTACATCCTAGTCGAAATCAATAGGGAAAAATGGGCTTGGGCAGGGCATGTACTGCGACGGCAAGATGACCGCTGGTCCTTAAATGTAACGAAGTGGATTCCAAGAGAAGGCAATCGTAGCAGAGGGAGGCAGAAAGTTAGGCGGCAGGATGAGATTATGAGGCTTGCCGGCATTGGATGGGCGCAGCTGGGAAAGGAGAGGGTTAATTGGAGAGACATGGGACAGGCCTTTGCCCTGCAGTGGGTGTAATGATGATGACGAAGCTGCCCTCTAGAGCACTCCCTTTTACAATGGGAGTGTGCTTGAGGACACCCGACTACAATTCAGCACCATTATGTTTATATCGTGCAGACCGCGGAAGAACCATGACGTCATGCGTGGTTGAGCACTCGAGACGAGTAGCGCGCCGACCATTGACATTACAATCTTCGTCGGCGCCACGCAGAATACAAGCCAGCTGACCGAGTCTGAGTTTCGACATCCATTTGTCACGGTGGACTCAGTGGAAACGTTTTCGCCGCTACTGCGGGCCGTACAAGATGATTCGCCTGCTATTTCAGCGGGACCCTGAAGCAGTTCTTAATGGAGTGACGTAATCCGAGCGACGCCGACCCCGAGGAGAAGTTGTGCGCGTCGTGGGTCGAAAGCCATTTTATGAGCGCTTATGTAACCATGCGTTCATGCTCATGCACTTTATTTCAAGGCGAAAGCTTTATATGTTCCATTGATTCAAAAGCTGCTAGTTGTCGGCGTCAGAGCACAAAAGATCGGAAAGCCAAGGAGATGGCAAGGAGTAGAGAAAGAGACAACTTTATTTCCCACAGGTGCAGCCAACGAGAACAGGTGGGTCCTGTGCGGCCCCCATAGTGAGGGCGACGTACTGGGCCCATGAAATGAGTGAAAGTTGCGTGGTCTTATGCGGCTTGTTGAAGAGCTGGTCCCAGCATTCCGCAGAGGGAGCTGGCAGGAAGGCCCAGGGGAGGGTTATTTTCGCATCCCCAGAGGATGTGCGCCTGAGTGGCGGACGATTCGTGGTTGCAATTTGGGCTTGTGGGGTCGTATTCCCTGTTGTTGATCAGTGATAGCTTTGAGTAGCTGAGAATTAAGAGCGTCTGCGATCTTCGGAGCAGGGTGGCTTATGCTCTGCCGAGGTCGGGTTGGAGAAGCGGGAAAGGGCGTCACGTCTTTTTATGAACATAGGTTATATCGGCACAAGTCTGGGGGGCTTCAGCGAGTGCTCCAGGATGCGTGGCGCGGCCGCCGGGATTGTTAACCCTCGGGCAAGTCGGCCGGTCCCTTCCTTACCAGCCTGTTATGCGTCAGTGGTGTAGGCAGGGGCTTATAATTTTTCAATTTTTTTAGGTTGCCCAAACGTCATATATGTCCCTTCGTTACCACAGTTGACCTCATGGGCGGGTACCCAGATTAGGTTAATTTTGCGGTCTGGAGTGCAGCCGCGCAGAATGCGTGCGGCGGCAATGAAGATGCAGCCTGCCGATTAGTTTAGGATTGCTCGTTTTCAGTCACCGAGGACTGTGCGCGTACGGCGGTCAGCGATAGCCAGCGCTATGGCTGTCTCTTCTGCTGCTGCGAGGGAGGGGGCGCACACCGCGGCGGCGGAGATAAGTGTAGATCGCGGCGTGGTTGCACGGACCATGTAGGTTGCACCTTGCCTTTCCGCGTCCGTTTGTGTAGTGTGTTCGTGGGAACGATAGAAATCTTCCAGTTCTTGGGCTTCGCATGTGGCAAAAAAAGGCGGGTATGTGGCAGGTAGTGGAGTGGGAATCGACTGGAGCAACTTCGGAGCGAGGACGCATTACCGCACTGTAAACCAAGTTACAGACTTAAGGGTGCATTACAGTGTCTGTAACTAACACCCTTCAAAAAGGATAACTTTAGGTAGCAAAGCCTCCTTATACAGGGCACTTTTCTCACAACTCCGCCCTTCTTTACCCGATGTATTGGAAGGTGGTTTACGTAACTTACACTCTAATATAATGGTGTGTAGCAGTCACACTTCACCTTTAACACCCTTTTCAATTTTTCACTTTTATGCCGCGTTATTCATTTTAGGCTTACCACTACATTTTGAGTAGCAATGTGAAGCTGTTCAATATATTGCATTTTATCAGTTGACATTTTAGCCACCCACACATGTAATATGTGCTAGAGACAATAGCTTGCCTTTTGCTTTGCATTATGACTGCCCAGAACATGAGAAGAGCATTCAAGAAAGGTCAGGCACATTACACTGCATGCTCCGGCAAACATTTATTGATGTGAACCAGCAAAGGCAACTTGGTGCATACTTACAAACCATCAGACAATGCACTTTTACTCAGTCACATAAACATACAGAAATTGGAGTTCGAATATGAAACAAAAGTTGCAGGCTCCTGGTTTGTAGCTCCTGTCGAACACGCAGTACGCACCCGTAAATGCATTTGCACTCTTGACAGCATCACCGACATGTTCTCTCCTGTAAAAAAAAGTAAAAGTTGCACTTTCTACAAATGATAGCTTTGGTGCCATGTACTAGTTATCAAATTTAGGGCAGTGCAAGTTGTCAGAACGGGCTTGAAAAAATTGTTTGGACACTTCAAAAGCACTAAAAGATTACTCGATTTCTCCATGCCAAATCTAGGTCAATCTCCCATGCCATATTTGTAAAGCAGAATGTCATAATACTAGAAAACACCGCCTTCCATATAAAAAGAATTGTTGACCTCATGATGTGACAGACAAAAAGAAAGAGAACTATGGCAAACGGATGTCAAACTGGTGCCTCAAGTTTGTTTTCTAAGCAGTTATTTCTGCTTTACATATGTCTATCGTTCAACTTTTCTGTGAATTCCCTTGCCTCTTTTCTTTTGACTGTACTCCATTGATTTTTTATTTAGCTAAAGAGAGAAAGGGGTTGAGAAGGAAAGGCAGCCACACCTGCTTGGGTGGACATAGTGTAGGGCCATGATTTCCATGAAGGCATAAAGCCAGCAGTGGTCAATCCTGTTCCATCTGCCTTACCCTACAATGTCATGCTAGAATTTGCAAGCGGATCATGTACAAGTTCATGAGAATCAGTTGATGCCACTAGCGGGGGAGATGGACAAAACCATCAGCGCTTTCCACTTATCTCGCGCCTTTCCGACCCGCTGACATGTGTTGCACGACCTTACCAAACGCTCCATGCCCTTAAAACATCCAGACAATAGTATTCCTGTAAAAGCCTCTGCTTTGTTTTCCTGATTCTCATGTTGTATGACCACGAATTGCCATGGAAAAGTCGTAGTAAGTCTTGTCGGTACTTCTGCGAAACGACTAATTGGTCTCGACCCACCCCACGACTATTCTTGTAGCATTTAGCTAGTTTTCCTGAAACTGCTGCTTCGGTTGTAAGCGTGCCGAAAGAGCGCTCAATTACCACTGTCGCGATAGGCAAGCATACGCTTTGTTCTTCCACTACCTGTCAGATCCATACACATTTTTCTGCGTAATCGGATGGTGACACATACAACAGATGGACATCCATCGTTGCAGCTGAGTTGCTTCCCGTTCACTAGCAGGCTATGCGAGTGAGGTCGCAACAGCTTCATGTTTTCATCGCAGTTCTGACATACGGGAGCGCAACCTTTTCTTTTTCACCGTTCACTGCTATGTGACCCTGCTCATTGCATCTGTAGCGAGAGCGGCCTGCTAGTCTGAAACGCGACTTTTTCTTTCTGCGCTTTGGCCACTTTTGCACCGTTCTCATTGTCTTCCCTTTTTTGAGCTTTATCGGAAGAAACTTTTCTTTCGTCTTTCTCAACTGTAGATTTCCCAAAGTGCCACTCGTGATGGTAATGCATACTTCTCCCGAAAATACGGGTCATATCAGCTCTAGTGTTGTTAAACAGCTGGCGCGAAGCGAACTCCTCAATGTGTTCGGTAGCTTTGGTAGCAAACGTTACATTGTCGCGGTCCAGTAGCCAATTTCTTTTCTCTTCAGAGAGGCAGTTGTAAAAGTGCTCCAACAACATCCTCTCCACAAGAGCCTGTCGGTCACTATAGGACCCGGTGCGCTTAAACCATTCGACCAAGTTAGTTTGCAGCTTGTACAAAAAAATCGGGATGGCTCTTGTCCCTCGACTTCTTAGCTCCCCGAAATCACTGCGTGAACGATTCTGCGCTAAGTATGTTTTCGTAGAAGGCAAGCCTTGACGTTCTCGTAGTTGTCCGCGCCCTCCTTGCTTAGCCGCGCGACAACCTCCGATGCCTCGCAGGGCAGTACAGTCAGTAGCCTTTGATACTAAGTCTATCAACTGAAGGACAGTTGGCCGCACGTTCGTCCAAAACTTGCTAGATAAAGACAAATATCCGCTGACACCACATATGGCTGCATGTTCCTAGACATCTTGAACTCTACCTCCTCGTTGAGAAGCGGTACCGCTTGCTGAAGACAATTACCCGACATCTTGATCAACTCCACTTCTGACTTACGGAGCTCTATTGCCCGTTCCTGTTTAATTGCTTCATTCTCTCTTTCACGCACACGCCTGTTCTGCTGTCTGAGCTGCTCTTCCATTTTTTGTTCAATGATGTTCCACGCCTCACTGAGCTCCTCATCATCTGCCCCCAAATCGGTGATTGCCTGAATAATCATGGGTTTTCGTGCAAAAGCCTTTTCTATCGATCCCCAATTCCTCATACAAAAGCAACAGGTCCGGCTTCTGCAGCTTTTGTAGGTCCACTATGCTTCTGAGTCTAGGCTATTTCCAAAACAACTATGCCAAAATACCAACCCTCGATGATTTAAGCACATGTCTCTACCAGTTCTAAATTTTAACCATCTTTTAGAATCTGGTCCACATCAGAGGAAAGCCAAGCACTCACCCACACATGTAATCATGTCCTGAGACAGCTGCTCTCTCGTTGGCTGACCGTTGTTGCCGCTTGTAGGTTCCGATCTCACCGCTGGTCACCAGTTTTCGTGGTGCAGGGGCTCACTAGAACACCGGGCGCCTTCGGGTAGCGTGTCCGAGTCTTCGGGCTGAGGAAATATGGAACTTGAAGTTTGGGAAAACGAAAAAGAAGCGGGTTTACTGGCACTTTGAAGAAACTTTTACATAATTGCATAATTTACATAATTTATAAAAGAGCAAACAGTCAAATGGTAAAAGTCCATAGCGTCGAGCGACTGGATAAGCCTTGTCGTCAGGGCCCAGAGAAATCGTTCGCACTCAGGTCGCCTGTTAAATATCCCAAGGCTCCGCCCCTCCACAAGTCGGCGGCTAATTCAACACGTGGCACTGATCGGTAGAATGACACAGCACATAGCACGCGGAGGCACTTGTGGGAATGGGCGAGGAGGATTCGGGGGTCCGCTTCTACCTCGCACAGTAGAGGGGCACGTCTGTCAAAAACAGGTGATTCGTGCGGGTGCCGCGGTCACTCCGGCGGCGGGCCGCAGGTCGGCTCCTGTCAGTCAATGCTAAACACTGGAAGGCATCGTGCCCTCTTCCCTCTGTTGTCTTGTCCATCGTTAATCACGTCTCGCGGCGAACCAGACAAAGGGTAGGCCATCTCCTTCCCCTCCATAACAGCGTGGGAAAGATTCCGCAGGTAGGTTCCCAGAGACAGCCTTTTTTTCGCAGGGTAAACGAGGGGTCCATAGACGTGTCCTCAGCAGGGTTGTAACAATGCCAATGAACTGCATTCATACTGGCCTTTCAAACACATGCTCTGATATGCAGGTACTTGTAGAATTTCGTTTGAACTGCACTGAAAGGCACAGCTCTAATTCGATGAAATTGATTGGTACTAGAGCAACTGGCATAGCCACACATTCTTGGAAAAGGTAGTAAAAAGGTGGTGACGGCTGCTGTTACTACCATTTTTTAACAGTTGCTACCTTTCTACTACCTTCTTACGACCCCGATGAAAAAGGAGGCAGTAAAAATGCAGTAAGTACGGCTGTTACTACATTTGTACTACGTCATTACCACCTCATCGAAAGCAGAGGTAGTAATTACGGCTGCTATTCGTATGACACCATCCACAACGAAAGTTGGCGAATATACAATTGGAGGTATATATGTTAACGGTTCGAATCTCCGTCAAGAGCTAGACTCCAACCTGAGAGTCGTATGGTATATGCAGTGGGAAGTCGTATGACACCACCAGCAGCAGTGTACAAAAAACGGTTACGTAAAATTTCGATACGAAAGTCTAGAGAAATCGCTGCCAGTGGTGTGCTCCCACTCCTCGCGCTCCTGGTCACATGTGCGGCGCCCACCTACGCGTTAGTAATGGGCTAGTGCGATTGTAGTTTTTTGCATTACTTTTGGTTTCGTCGAAGCCATATAAGAGCTCTGCTTCTAGCACTGGAGTCGTATTTTTGCAAAGCAAAGTATTGCAGCGATGAGGCAGTGCCTGCGTCTTACCCAGCATTCAGATTAGAGGTTGCTTTAATGCTATCTAGAGGTACACGTTGGCAATGGCAGTTGCTGTCTCTGCCTTCGAAGGTATTAAATGAAATCAATGTCTAGTCGCTGTTACTACCTTCAGAGGTAGTAAATGGTAGTAATTGTAGCTCCTGTTGCTACCTAGTAACCATTACTACGTTGCAGTTACTACCTGCAGTTACTACCTAGGTAGTAACATATGTGAAAAGCAGTTACTACCCTGAAAGTTAATAACTACAACTACCTTTTTGTTGAGAGTGCATAGTCATGGCAGCCAGTACTACTTAATTGCTGTGATGGCATTAGTGTGGTAGGTAAGCAAACAAGGAGTCCATTGCAGAATGCAATAAAATCAAGTGTATGAGATACCAAAAAGTAATGGAAAAATTAGTGTAGCGCAGTAACATTCTGTAGTGCTCTTTAATTTTGCGGCGCCAATCATACAATTCAAAATTTCCAGAATTGCAGGGTCCCAGCTTCTTTTTATGCTGTATTTTTCATCACAATGCAGTAACAACCACCTGACAAGCTGTAGTTCTAAATGCACACCTACCTGGAATGTTTTCGAATTGTGGAAGAGAATGTTCACGACCCCTCCTGTGTTGAATTAATTGGGGTTGTTCCTCACCATACCCTAATGCAAGCCATCCACGTTCGGGTAGGGGGAAATCTTTCCCATCATCTGCACTGAAAAGAAAACAATCATAAGTTAAAAAAAAGCAGTGAAATGCAACAATATTTTTTAATAACTGCAACAGTAGCAAATGGCATTGATGCAGATTTGCGCAGTCCACAAGGTTTATGTAGGGTGCTTTTGGCCTCCAAAATGGATTCTCGGAAATTGAACAGTATTACTTCTGCGCAAAAAAAAAATAGAGGCGAGGAAAATTGTCAGCTGTACATTTGTTTTTTCTAGCAACACTGACACTGCACCCTAACAGATGGGTCAAACTAACTATTTTTAATGTGGGAAAGAAATCAGAATTTTCAAATGAGCACCAGGCACATAAAGGGAACTATCAAAAATTAAAATAAATAAAAACATGAAAAAGCAGCCGTCTAGGTCTCCTTTTAAAGTAAAGAAAATATGTGTAGCGGCCTGGAATACCTGTCATCATAAAATTAAATTGCCTTTCCGGAAAGCACTTGATGTGTGATCGGTCAGAACCTGAAATGATGTATTAATTTGTTTTGTTTTTGAGGACTGCCTTGTGCGCCTTCTGTAAATGCACAAAATTCTGATCCCTTACTCATGCACTTGTTTTTTGGTGCTTGCATTCAGCAGTAATCAATTCTAACGTAACCTGCTGCATACAGTTCTCAGTGGTGACTCTCAGTAAGCTACATTCATGCCTGTAAAAGCAATGGAAAGCGGCTAAGGAAAACAAACTAAAATTACTGAGCATCGGACAAACATCATCACTTGGAATAATCGGCGGATACGGCATCAAAACACACGATGGATACTCCAAGTCAGGAAGTGTGCGATCGTGAAATTTGACGTATTCATCAAAATTATTGTCCGGGCACCTGCACAGAAAATTAGAATATCATGAAAATTACACTGTAACAGAAGGTATTCAGACATATACAAGTACGTTGGCAAAGCCTTAAATAAAAAGAAACGTGGACATTTCCATGTAACAGCAAGAAAGCAGTCGCAGATAACTGAAAATGCCAGACAGCTCGCACACATAACACTGGAAAGCTCTCTGGCACAGAGTACTTCCCTTCCTCGTACCATATGAATGGCAGACTCCGCGTAGCACATTATGCAACGCCAAACAGACCTAGCGGCGCAAACGGCCGACGACTACCGGCATGGCAAGAACGTGTCGTCGCACGCTGAGGGCGGAGCGGTTCTCCGACGGCAAGCGGTGCCGGTGAACGAGTCAGCAGCACGAAGCAATGGCGGGGACGTTGTTTATGAGAAAGGAGATAAGCGGCGCCGGTAGCCGATCAGGCCGCCCGCGCACTCTCTCCCCGGGCTATCTCCCTGTCCTTGGAAGGGTACTCCCAATCAGACAATCTGGCCATTACATACAAACAAATCACCGATTACTACAAGGAGGAGCACCGGCGCTACCCGGCCTCTTGTAAGGGTCTGGATCGCGCTGATGAGCGCCTCCTCATCAAAATTCTCACTAACACTGTACTGTGCCCGGCGGTGCTTAAACACTTCAATACATCCTTTGATGGCACGTGCCCGTTCTGTGGGGAGGTGTCTGACACCTTCCACATGGTTTCGGCGTGTCAATCTAACCCATCTATCCCCCCCAACCCCAACCCCACCAGAGAGGACTGGGAGGCGGCCCTGCTCGGCTGTCAAGACCTGAAGAGCCAAAAGGCCTTGGTTCAACGGACGCGGGCGGCGTTGCTTGCCAATGGGGCCCCGGAATAGGGGCTCCACCTAGTACTGTGAGGGGAAAGGGCCAATAGTGTCCTCTCCCAATCACCTTTCTGCAAAAATTGAATTGCTTATAAATGTTTTTCACCACCACCGACGCCGCCATTACGGAATAAGATTCGTGCACATGCATTTTAAGCCCTGCAGCGACGAACGAGTAACGAAAGCAAAAGCTGCGCACTTTTTTTCCTGCCACTGTGAAATAGAGGCCATAATGCATTTCTACATCACAACTCACCTGGAACGTGTCGCTCCCAAAGTGCATTTCAACACATGGCAGAGTGCAAGCACTGGCGGCGGCTCTCAAGCTGCGCAGTTTGTAGTCGTTCGCACTCAACTTTTATCGGGCCCAGCGTTGCGAACAGGTGCGTCGCCGATGTCATTTTCCGGCACTGTTTGTAGAGACAGGGCAGTATCCTCGCTGGCAGCACGAGGGAACACACATAATCTGTCGCACCGGCTACACGTGCAGCTTTCTTTGCGAGCGAACTTAACAAAACCAGATATTTATACGGATGAGGCGCGTTTCATATGCTGCGACTGGACCGAAAATATCCGGTGTAGTCGGTGAGGCGGCAGTGCGATTTTGGGTCAGTGCTTTCACATGCCACACCGACACAACGAATTTGGTCGGAGGAACAGGCAAGGTTCCGTGATATTTGCATAGGCAACCCATTATTAGGCGCGACAGAAACATCACACAGATTGTGTTGATGATTTCATGACCAGCGTATTTTTAGATGCAAGGTATTGTTCCGTATATTGTCATTAAAATAATCAGTTTTTCTTCCAGCGCGGTAACAGCTCCCACGTGACCGCACGTCACGCGCCGTTTCTGCGCTTCCCATTGGTCAGTCGCAGAGCGAACACACCGACGCTGCGGCTGAATACAAACAGGACGGAACTCGATCGCAAGCCGTCTACGACTAGACCGACGGCTCTGCTCAGTCGCAGACCGACAGAATTTGCAGTGTCGCAGGCGAAAATCGCATGCATGCGACATTGTCCTGAGTCTATTTTGTTGAAAACGAGAGTAGTCATGCCTAGACGGTGCAGTGGTTACAAAAACTCTTTTACATGATTTCGTGACTAATTACAATTTATATTTTGAATCTTGGTATTTAAAGACTCTTTTTCATGTATAATTTCACTGTGAGCAGGATCCAGCAAGGACGGCAAACAGAGAAGTCGAAATTGCGGAGATTCTGTCTCCTCTGTTATGAGCATGCGCAGACGCGGTTTGGTCAAATGTCCTCCGAAATGATCCTGGCGCTCTCGGGCGGGTTATCTTGGAGGCTTGGCGACCCGCTCCTGACGGTGAGGGTCCTAGTTTGGAGTAGATTCTTCTTGGGAGTGGAAAAGGGGCACATCGCGGGCATTTACCTTTCTCTCTTGAGGGTATGGTCGCTGCGCTGTTGAATGGGGGGGGGGGGGGGGAGTTCTCGCTGCGCGCCGCGTAGGAGAGGGCATTAGTGTGAGCGTAGAGCCAGGCCTGATGGGAGAGGGGGAGCCAGGGGGAGAAAGAGAAAAAAAGAGAAAAGAGTTGGAAACGCGCTCGAAGGATCCCGTCCCGGCGATGGGTAAGCATGGGGAAAAAACATGATCTAGAGAAGGGCTAGAAGGTGGTTTTCTCAGTGAATGCAACGAGCAGCCACAGGGCGCGTCGCGTTGTTTCGCGGGGACCGGGGGTCAAGAGCAGATTTAGAGAAGGGCTAGAAGGTGGGTTTTCTCAGTGAATGCAAGGAGCAGCTACAGGGCGCGTCGCGTTGTTTCACGGTGGCTGGGGGGCAAGAGCAGATTTAGAGAAGGGCTAGAAGGTGGGTTTTCTCAGTGAATGCAAGGAGCAGCTACAGGGCGCGTCGCGTTGTTTCGCGGGGACCGGCGGGCAAGAGCAGATTTAGAGAAGGGCTAGAAAGTGGGTTTTCTCAGTGAATGCAAGGAGCAGCTACAGGGCGCGTCGCGTTGTTTCACGGGGGCCGGGGGTCAAGAGCAGATTTAGAGAAGGGCTAGAAGGTGGTTTTCTCAGTGAATGCAACGAGCAGCCACAGGGCGCGTCGCGTTGTTTCGCGGGGACCGGGGGGCAAGAGCAGATTTAGAGAAGGGCTGGAAGGTGGGTTTTCTCAGTGAATGCAAGGAGCAGCTACAGGGCGCGTCGCGTTGTTTCACGGTGGCTGGGGGGCAAGAGCAGATTTAGAGAAGGGCTGGAAGGTGGGTTTTCTCAGTGAATGCAAGGAGCAGCTACAGGGCGCGTCGCGTTGTTTCGCGGGGACCGGCGGGCAAGAGCAGATTTAGAGAAGGGCTAGAAGGTGGGTTTTCTCAGTGAATGCAAGGAGCAGCTACAGGGCGCGTCGCGTTGTTTCACGGGGCCCGGGGCCAAGAGCAGATTTAGAGAAGGGCTAGAAGGTGGGTTTTCTCAGTGAATGGAAGGAGCAGCTACAGGGCGCGTCGCGTTGTTTCGCGGGGACCGGGGGGCAAGAGCAGATATAGAGAAGGGCTAGAAGGTAGGTTTTCTCAGTGAATGCAAGGAGCAGCTACAGGGCGCGTCGCGTTGTTTCGCGGGGACCGGCGGGCAAGAGCAGATTTAGAGAAGGGCTAGAAGGTGGGTTTTCTCAGTGAATGCAAGGAGCAGCTACAGGGCGCGTCGCGTTGTTTCACGGGGCCCGGGGCCAAGAGCAGATTTAGAGAAGGGCTAGAAGGTGGGTTTTCTCAGTGAATGCAAGGAGCAGCTACAGGGCGCGTCGCGTTGTTTCACGGGGCCCGGGGCCAAGAGTAGATTTAGAGAAGGGCTAGAAGGTGGGTTTTCTCAGTGAATGGAAGGAGCAGCTACAGGGCGCGTCGCGTTGTTTCGCGGGGACCGGGGGGCAAGAGCAGATATAGAGAAGGGCTAGAAGGTAGGTTTTCTCAGTGAATGCAAGGAGCAGCTACAGGGCGCGTCGCGTTGTTTCGCGGGGACCGGCGGGCAAGAGCAGATTTAGAGAAGGGCTAGAAGGTGGGTTTTCTCAGTGAATGCAAGGAGCAGCTACAGGGCGCGTCGCGTTGTTTCACGGGGCCCGGGGCCAAGAGCAGATTTAGAGAAGGGCTAGAAGGTGGGTTTTCTCAGTGAATGGAAGGAGCAGCTACAGGGCGCGTCGCGTTGTTTCGCGGGGACCGGGGGGCAAGAGCAGATATAGAGAAGGGCTAGAAGGTAGGTTTTCTCAGTGAATGCAAGGAGCAGCTACAGGGCGCGTCGCGTTGTTTCACGGGACCGGGGGGCAAGAGCAGTTTTCACAGCTGGTGTTTGGGAGGCCATGGGTGCTAGTTTGGTGCGCGACGAGGCAGAGACGCAGAGGAGAGAGAGAAAGCTGTGGAGTCGTTTGCCTCTAGCATTGCAGGCAACGCGTCGAGAAGCAGTGGGCCTTTGTCCACTTATTTCCTGCCCATGCGTGTCCTTTAGTCAGGGGTTAAAGTGCTGTGCTGACAATGCACTGTGCGACAGGCGCGTTTATTGGGCGGTCACGCTCACCTGCTCTCCTAGACGGAGCCAACACTGCTCTTTACAAAAGCAATATCCCAAGGGGCAATTGTAATGCATTTATTATGGCCACTCCCCTTGACATTTCTTTTCTACACGAAAACATGCGTAGTAACGGCTGGCGGCTGCCAGAGGGCCGCGCTGCTTAAAAAGTGTTCATTGACGAACCAGGCACAATGCCACTGTGAATGGGAAGCGAAATAAAATCGCAAAAGCAAGAAAGGAAGAGTATATATTCCTTTGCGTAGCCAACAGTCATGCTGAATGCCTATCTCTATGAGCCATGCTACACGGCGCACTCATTTTTGCTTTAATTTCTCATTTTCTTTCCAGGGGACCCGCTTTCCCCCTCGCGTTGCATTGGGAGGCGTACCACCAGCGCGATGTATAGCAGGAACTTTGGAAAATAAATAATCGCTACTTTGGGACATCTTAGGTAGGGGCTGTTACAGTAGTGCGAATATCTGCGTCGCATAACATTGTGTTGTTTGGCTAGTTCGTGAGACGGGGACATGGTGCAAAGATTGACAGGCGATCACCCCAATGTGGTGAAACAACCGTGCGACACGACCAATTATCGACCGTCTCGCCTCCGCTTGCGCTTCGCATTTTCTACGCCTCGCTTTTAGTTCTGCTGCTCGTACAGCTGCATCTTCGAATCTTGTCTGCGTCGCTTACTCTTCGGCCGCTCGCACTGCTGAGTCCTGACAGGATCGAGGTAGCCAAAGCAGGTCCCTGTGTGTATGATCGCGTCCATGCCGCCAAACAGCGCCAGGTTGGTTATTGCCCGCAAGCGTTTGTTGACGCTGTCGAGCATGTAGGCGGACATCACGCTGACCTTGTCAATGACTCATTTCACGTGACGGAACGCATACGTAAATGTGTTTTGGTCACCGGTGCTTAGGCCACTGTCCTGCGCCATGGTCAGCTTGAACACAAAGTCTACGGTAATTCCACCCAGTGCAGTGGTGGCTTTACCGGGGGTGGCACACGGATTGTTGCGTTGACATTCGTCCCACCACTGGTCGTCCACAGTTTGTAGTGCCTGTTGTAGGCACTCAATGACCGGCCGAAGGACAAACGTCGTCCCACACAGCGCGGCACCATTGAGGAACGCATTGTTAGAGGCAACTATAATGCAATCTACAAAGTGTCGAATCGGGAACATGACCTCTATGCCCTGGTCTCCGCTCTCGGGTGAAAGCCAACTTGCGCAACCGAATTAAAACTGAAAGCCGTAAACCAGACCGAGCACGGCGCAGAGTATATATACTTCTCCTATGCTTGTGTTTGTTCAGAGGCAGCTAAGGGAAGCGGGGGAGGTCACTGACAGTGACAGTGGTGCTTGTCGTCATCACTGTATCAAGCGCTACGGGAAGCGATCACTGATCGTGCCCCGAGCTTAATCGAGTAATGCAATTCTCGTTTTACACCCTTGCACCCCAACGATCTCCAGGGGTGCAACTAAGAAAAAGTACCCATTTCACATCCTGGATCTTAAAGCGGGGTGCAAAGTGGGTGTTACTTTATGAAAACACCCTTTTCACGAAAACCATGGGTGCTGTAAGGGTTAATAGATGCATTCTGCGCTTAAGGGTGCAAAGTGATTTATAGTGTAGAATTGATGGTGAAGTGTCATCTCGTGCTTAATGTCATGTTCCGAAATCGACTTAACCATGTGCCACAGTGTCTGAAGCCATGACATATATCTCTGCAGGACTCTTGAGGCCACTCTAACATAGCTGAGTACCTGAACATTTGTGTAAATTATGCTCCTTAAATCAACATTTCGGATAGAATCGCTGTTTTGGCTAGAAGCTTTATATGAAATATAACCTTTATAAAATTGTTATCGTGAGTTCTTGCAGCGAAGACGCACTGATTAAAATTTACGGCCATGCAGTAATGAAAAAGTAACGAGTGGTACTTTTTTCGGTAACGGTAACGGTAAGGCGTTACATTTTTTTTTCTAGCTAAGGCAAGGCAGTAACGCGTTCCTTTTTTAGCGTAAAGATTAACGTATTTATAAATTTTTCGGTAATGCCTACAACACTGGATGCAGTGTGATGGAATGGCGACGACATCAATGTCTGTGACCTGCGAGGCGACCGCGCCTACGTGAACAGGGAGACGAGGGCGCCAACAAAGGTACGCTACCCGCTCCAAGGCACGAGAGCCGATAAATCCTATACGATGGCTGCAAAGGCGGACTTCAACATCGACGATCACCGCTATGGTAAAAGCGCGGGAGGCTAGTATCAACCGGTTGAAGAGGCGTTCAAGTACGCAACGAGAAGCGGACATGAAGCGACCGAAGCGTGCGGCCAACATCGAGTTGCGGAAACGTGAAGCGGAAGCAATGCGGTAGAGGCGCGAACAGGAGGCTCAGGTAGGTGGTGGTGGTGAAAACTTTAATGGACTCAGGGGAGTTCAGGGCACGCAGGTCTTTGGTCGAAGATAGGCAGCGCCGTGATAATCTTCTGTTTTATGGCCTTTCTGACGTCAATTCTTAGTCCGGGATGAGACTGAAAAAAACTTTTAATGTACTTTCATCAGCCTAGAATATGCCACCGTCGGAACTATCGATTGAACGGGCTCATATACTTGGAGCTTTTTCTGAAGATAAAACCAGGCCAGTTATTGCGAAGTTCTCGTCTTTTAAAACAAGGCAAAAAATTTTCTTCACAAGTTCTAAACTGAAAGATAATGACATTAGTGTAGGTGAAGATTATTCTCTCATGACTCGGCAGGCGCGGAAAAAACTCGTTGAATTTGGTATCGCTCAAAAGTCTAAATTCAAACTGCGCTATAATAAGCTTTACATGAACGGTAGGTGTTACTGTCACGATCAGCTTAACGACAGCGTTTCTAAAGTTCGCGGTGTTGGATGCCTTTCATCCGAATCGCCCGCAGATAAACGATGCGTGAGGGGTAGCGGGCACCCGTCACTGTCCAATCGCTCATTATTGTTTCCGTATACTAATATTAGAAGTGTTCTGCCTAAACGTGATGAGCTTTGTGCGACTATCGACGCATGTGATGCCGACATCGTTTGCCTTACTGAAACTTGGCTTTCAGCTCAAGTTGACAGCTCGGAAATATTCCATTGCCGCAAGCATTTTCCACTTATCCGTACGACAGGGGCGACAGAAACGGTGGTGGTGTTTTGTTAGCTGTTGGAATCCAAATTTCTTTGACATAAATGCATCTTTCGCTCCCAGACAAGCGGCAACAAAGCCATGAAATGCCGAACTATCAGATTTTGATAAAAAAAATGGATAGCGTTCTCCTCAGTGTCTCTTTAAAGTTGAGCGAGCTCTCGGTCACCATATGCGAATCAGGAATAAGAAATTTGGTATGCGCAGAGACACTCTCCTGTTTCTCTATAAGACTTACGTAAGACCAATTTTGGAGTTCGGTTGCGTTCTGTTCTCCGGTTGCCCTAGATACAAAATTCAACCTCTGCTTCTTTTGGAGAGGCGCGCTCTACGGCTTTGCCTGGGTTTACCAAAATCAGTGGTGAATTCTGTCCTCTTTCTGGAAGCTCGCACCCCGGACTTGAACTCTCGCTTCCAAGCTTCTCACAGTGCGTACCTTCTTACCGGGACTTGAGCCATCGCCTGGAGTGGCTCCTCCAATTTTTTGACTAACCCAGCTTTCTTTCCAAATAAACATTGGCCGCTTTACAAAGTGCCTCAATTTGTCTTTACTGAGCACCTTTTGTCTAGAATTGCAGTCTCGCTTAGGTTTGTGCAATGCGTCAGCGGTTTACAGGCTGCACTAGCTGTTTGCTTCGACCATATGCGGCCGCTATATGCAAAGCACTTATCTGCCATCGTGCTAAACGGTTTCCTGGAGGAATATCCCTTTCAGTATCCGAGACATGTTGCAATTTTCACAGATGCCTCTCAGCAAGGCGAAAAGGCAGCTGTAGGTGTTTATTCCCACACATTAGATTGGAGTCATTCTCTCCGCGTTCCTGATTATACACCAAATTTCGCTGATGAATTTCTCGCTATTGGTTTGGCCCTTAAGAAGTTCCCAGCAATATTTCTCAAGTTATCGCTCTCCCGGACTGCCTCTCAGTCTTGGCTGCACTAGAAAGTTCGCAAACACTCTCCTGTACAGATCCCTAATGTACTTTGTGCCCCGTCACGTCCTAGAGGTGCGCTTTCAGTGGATCCCAGGACACTATTGCATTACTTCAAACTCGATGGCCGATTTCTTAGCGAAATCAGCCATCAATGACCCTGTTGCCCATGTCGTTCCAAACCTCACCCTTCTGACCACGTCACGTTATGAACGTTACCAATTACACCATTACCTTAGCCATGAGCCCATCCTTGGTACAGCGGATTTGGAACATTTGAAATTCCCATGGAACATACGTTCCTGTGCATCATGACAATGTGAGGTTTCCATGAGGCTGTTGCGCTGTAGGATTCCTCGCCTTAATCTATATGCCGTCCTGGGTTCACGCCGTCGAATCTACGTGCGTCATGCGGGGATGTTGAAACGATAGATCATTTCATCCTCTACTGCCGGCGGTTTGCACGGCAGAGAATTCAGTTTTTGGAATATAATCTCGCTCAATTAGGGCTGCGATTTGCTCTTCCCGTCCTCCTCTCCTTCGGTGCAACCGTCAAAGGGCATCATGCCATTTGGCAGGTGTGTCAGCTTCTTCACAAGTATATCATCGAAACCGGGAGATTTTTGTGTTAACTTCTCAATGCCTTTTCTTTCCTCTCACAATTATTTTCTTTCTGATTATTTCTTAAAATTTAGTTATTCTACTCACACCGCTATTTTCCTTGATTTTCATTCCGATTTTCTGAAGCTCTCTCAAAATTCGTGATTTTCTTTTTCAATCAGAGACCTCTCTATTTATGAACCGCTTGAGATAAACCCGGATCAGATTTTCCCTGTTTGAATCTGCACCAAACCCTGGCCAATTCCCCACCGTGGATATCTGACATCGTATTTCCGGCAACAACAAAGACGACGGTCGTGGCCTCCACCGCAGCTCTCATTCGACGGATCAGTACCACCCGGCGGCAGGTTCAGTCTCAACGGCGTCGGGACGGGAGGCAGCATAAACGCCCAGCTGCAGACGCTGGTGAGTCTACCAGCGATGCTGAGCAACCGGACCGACCTTCACGTGATCGCCGTCGTGCTGTGCGTTTCCATCGTTGGCTGTGCGTGTATGCTAACTTACTCGCCCACCGACCACGGCATGCTAGAGCTAAGCGCCGACGATGTTGGCGCCGGGAAGGGGAGCAGCATGGACGCCGAGCTGCAGACGCTGGTGAGCCTTCCAGCGACGCTTAGCAACCGGACCGACCTTCACGTGATCGCCGTAGTGTTGGGCGTTTCCATCATTGGCTGTGCGTGTATGCTGACCTACTCGCCCACCGACCACGGAATGCTCGAGCTGAACGCCGCGGCTGTTGGCGTCGGGAAGGGGAGCAGCATGGGCGCCGAGCTGCAGACGCTGCTGAGCCTTTCAGCGATGCTGATCATCCGGACCGCCCTTCACGTGATCGCCGTCGTGCTGGGCGTTTCCATTTGGCTGTGCGTGAATGCCAACGTACTCGCCCACCAACTGCGGCATGCTCGAGCTGAACGCCGCGGCTGTTGGCGTCGGGAAGGGGAGCAGCATGGACGCCGAGCTGCAGACGCTGGTGAGCCTTCCAGTGATGCTGAGCAACCGGACCGACCTTCACGTGATCGCCGTCGTGCTGGGCGTTTCCATCGTTGGCTGTGCGTGAATGCCAACGTACTCGCCCACCGACTGCGGCATGCTCGAGCTGAACGCCGAGGATGTTGGCGTCGGGAAGGGGAGCAGCATGGACGCCGAGCTGCAGACGCTGGTGAGCCTTCCAGCGATGCTGAGCAACCGGACCGACCTTCACGTGATCGCCGTCGTGCTGGGCGTTTCCATCGTTGGCTGTGCGTGTATGCTAGGCTACTCGCCCACCAACCACGGCATGCTCGAGCTGAACGCCGAGGATGTTGGCGTCGGGAAGGGGAGCAGCATGGACGCCGAGCTGCAGACGCTGGTGAGCCTTCCAGCGATGCTGAGCAACCGGACCGACCTTCACGTGATCGCCGTCGTGCTGGGCGTTTCCATCTTGGCTGTGCGTGTATGCCTACGCTACTCGCCCACCACCACGGCATGCTCGAGCTGTACGCCGAGGATGTTGGCGTCGGGAAGGGGAGCAGCATGGACGCCGAGCTGCAGATGCTGGTGAGCCTTCCAGCGATGCTGAGCAACCGGACCGACCTTCACGTGATCGCCGTCGTGCTGGGCGTTTCCATCGTTGGCTGTGCGTGTATGCTATCCTACTCGCCCACCGACCACGGCATGCTCGAGCTGAACGCCGAGGATGTTGGCGTCGGGAAGGGGAGCAGCATGGACGCCGAGCTGCAGACGCTGGTGAGCCTTCCAGCGATGCTGAGCAACCGGACCGACCTTCACGTGATCGCCGTCGTGCTGGGCGTTTCCATCGTTGGCTGTGCGTGTATGCTAACCTACTCGCCCACCGACCACGGCATGCTCGAGCTGAACGCTGAGGATGTTGGCGTCGGGAAGGGGAGCAGCATGGACGCCGAGCTGCAGACGCTGGTGAGACTTCAAGCGATGCTGAGCAATCGGACCGACATTCACGTGATCGCCGTCGTGCTGGGCGTTTCCATCGTTGGCTGTGCGTGTATGCTAACCTACTCGCCCACCGACCACGGCATGCTCGAGCTGAACGCCGAGGATGTTTGCGTCGGGAAGGGAAGCAGCATGGACGTCGAGCTGCAGCCGCTTGTGAGCCTTGCAGCGATGGTGAGCAACCGGAACGACCTTCACATGATTGCCGTCGTGCTGGGCGTTTCCATCGTTGCATGTGCGTGTATGCTACCCTACTCGCCCACCGACCACGGCATGCTCGAGCTTAACGCCGAGAATGTTGGCGTCTGGAAGGGGAGCAGCATAAACGCCGAGCTGCAGACGCCGGTGGAAAAGCGAGGCTCAACAACCGGACGGGACTTTATGTGGTTGCCGCCGAGATCGGCGGTTCCATCCGGGGCTGTTGTGCGTGTATTCTGACATAATAGCCCACCCACCACGGGAAGCTGGAGCGGAACGCCGAAGATGTGCGTAGTTACACAGCGTCCAGTGACAAGAAGATTGCGGCCAAGATGCTTGCCGCAAACGAAAGACCTGTGCAATACGCAGGGTAGCGCGACCCGTGTTTTGAGACAGGACGATGGCCTGATATTCTGGCCTGAAATATCTTCGGCCAGCAATTGTAACGTTGGAATATAGAATCACTAAGCGTGTTCGTGTATACGGCTTCGATTTCGGGATATTTTCGGCGACGGCGCCTGTTGGCGCCTCTTGCGCATACAGTGACGCGGTCTGTTTCACGTAAAAAAGAGTGCGTTACAAATAGTTGGATAATGAAACCGGTTTGAAATTTCTTAAGGACGCTATGCAGATCAGAACCATTCGTGTGAGAGATCAGCGCACCAATCCTGTGTAGGTAAATGAAAAAATTAGCGGCGGTTCAACTGCGGCTGAACCTGGTTACAGCGCAAATGCTGTGGTGTATCGGGCAAGTATAAACGCGCCTTGGCCTTTAAAGTTGAGTGCGTTCCGCGCACTAGAAAGGCAACGCGCCCACCCTGTCATGTGGACGTTAAAATAATGCGTAATCGCGAGAGTTTAGTGACACAATGAACGCTGCGACCTATTTCTGCAGCAGCGCATGTCTGCCACAAAGTTGTCAACGCTAACGAATGCAGCCTACATCTCTCTCTCCCACCTCTACGTACCTCTTAGCGCGATGGAGGTGTGCACTGCCCCAGAGAGCCAGCTATGCGCCTACCTTTCCTCAAAATCATAGGAATGTAGAGCGTTGTCAACACTAACGTCAGTGAACACAATTAACGCAGTGGTCTATAGCTACAACGTTGTGAATGTCAACGCATGCAGCGAAAATGTCACTTTCACCACATAGGTTAAAGCGCGACTAAGGTTGGCTTTTCAACTTTCTTTTAAAGAAAGGGAGTGTCGCAGCGACTGTCTCACATATATCGGTGGAGAACCGAACCGGATTGGAGGAAAGGAAATGGGATAGTAACTAATTTTTCTCGGAGGACACCCGAACTGCGCCGTAATGAAAGGCATAAAGGATCGAGTGAAGGGAAAAAGGAAACAAAACGTACTATAATGGAGGTCTCCAGAATAATTTCGACCACCTCGGGACCTTTAACGTGCGCTGACATCGCACAGCGCACGGGCGCCTTTTGCGTTTCGCCATCATCGAAACGCGTCCTTCGCGGTCGGGTTCGAACCCGGGTACTCCGGCTCCGTTTACGGGTACCTTATCCACTGAGGCACTGCGGGCGGTCAGCCGCCAAGAGCTACGAATTGTATTATAAGCTTGATCGTCGTAAGGCCTATCCAGCAGCAGATAAACAGCCCAGCAGGAAAGAGGAAATAATGTGGAGGAAACTGCAAACCGGTGTGTTTCCAAACCCTCAACTTTACAGTAAATGACATCCAGGAGTCTCAAATTCTAGATTTACGACCCGCCGCGGTGGCTCAGGGGTTAGGCCGCTCGGCTACGGATCTGGAGTTCCCGGGTTCGAACCCGACCGCGCCGGCTGCGTCTTTATGGAGGCAAAACGCTAAGGCGCCCGTGTGCTGTGCGATGTCAGTGCACATTAAAGATCCGCAGGTGCTCGAAATTAGACCGGAGCCCTCCACTACGGCTTCTCTTTCTTCTGTAACTCACTACTCTATCTCTTCCCTTACAGCGCGGTTCAGGTGTCCACCGATATGTGCCATTTCATCCCCCCCCCCACAGAAAAAATAATTTGAATACATGCGGCTATTTTTGACCCGCAGACAATCTTTCATTCGAATCCACGATAACGAACATGGTCCTTTTCATTTAGCAGCCAGGGTGCACAATTCAGACTTTCGAGCGTGCGTTCTGTCACGTGGTATCTTTCATATTTCGCGGTCTCTTTTTGCAGCGCGGAAAAAGTACCACGTGAGACATATCGTGTAATAATTGGTTTTTGGGGAAAGGAAATGGCGCAGTATCTGTCTCATATATCTTTGGACACCTGAACCGCGCCGTAAGGGAAGGGATAAAGGAGGGCGTGAAAGAAAGGAAGAATAGGTGCCGTAGGGGAGGGCCCCGGAATAATTTCGACCACCTGGGGATCTTTAACGTGCACTGACATCGCACAGCACACGGGCGCCTTAGCGTTTTTCTTCCATAAAAACGCAGCCGCCGCGGTCGGGTTCGAACCCGGGAACTCCGGATCAGTAGTCGAGCGCCCTAACCACTGAACCACCGCGGCGGGGGAGACATATCGTGTAGGAAACAACTTTTTTGTGTCGGAAACTTTTTTAAAGGCTTCTGAAGGTGCTCTAGAACTTTGCGTATCACACTTGGGATCTGAAGCGAGCACTAATGAACTAATTAAGGGAAATCTAAAACAAAATAAGAGATAGACTGGCCTTAAGGCTGCGACGCTTCACGCAGCCAGTCTATTGCACTCCACCCATGCCCTGAGGACTTATGCAACGTCACACTCCAATCTTCAGCCACCAACGCCAGTTCTTCCCCCATGGAAGTTTGTACAGTTCAGCGACAACAAGCCAACAGATAATCGCCGGCCAACATCTGCTCATTCGGCATCGTTGCTTCGCCAGAAATTTGAGGAACAAGATGCTTGTCTGCCTGAAGGATCCATTGCTGTCTACGTAGACGCAAGCGTACAAGACTGCAAAGCAACAACAGCTATCTACTGCCCGTGCAGACCTGCCCTGAACCAAACCTTTTGGTTTCAGCTTACGGAACCCCCTTCGTCCTTTTGTGCTGAGCTCGTTGCAGTTCAAGAAACGCTCTGCTCCGTGGCCAACATAACTATGCTCCCTGCGGCCCGCGTTGTCATCCGCACTGACGTCCTGTAAGTTGTCCGGTTGCTACGACGTGTTAGCCGCTGTCCAACGATATGTCAGGACATCCACAGGCTCACGGCACGCAGCCAGTACGTATTGAGTGGGTCCCACGGGATCTGCTGATCAATCAAATCCAGGCAGATTAACGACTGCCTTGCGAATACAAACTCTTCACCGCCTCGGCTTCTTCATTTGCACAATTTTACCCTCCTTTCATCAAGAAAGGACCTCCTCCGGCGCCGCACACGTGCTCTCGTCCCTCCGTGTGCGGTAACGTTTCCCCGCGGTCTTAGCCGTGCAGAGGAGGTTGCGCTTAGGAGGATCCGGGTCGCGTTTGCCCTCACACAAGCCATCACTCGGGAGTGGCCTCAGTACCGATAATTGTTTCCTCGGCCAGGGTGTCCGATATGTAAACACGATTGCATTGAGGCCGACATTCACCACTTACTGTGGCACTGCCCAGCTCTCAAGCCTACAAGGATCCGGCACCTGATGATAGCGGGTCTTTCATCCAAGCAACCCTCCTTCATACATTGCCTGGACGCAGGTACCGTACCATCGTTCTCTACAGGACTTCATCAAATCAGCTAACCTTTTTTTCATTCATTTAATCAGTACTACATCATTCATCACACCTTTACCCATCATTAATGCCCTGGGCAATACATTTCGCTTAAAAAATAAAAAAATAATGTGGGTTTGCTCAGCTATTCCCGGATACACAAAGCGAAAGATGGTGGTGTTCACTGTGTTCATTGGCGTTGGCGTTGGCAACGTTCTAGATGGCGATGGCTTTGAGCAAAGAAAAGGGGCATAACTGGCTCCCTCGATATGAGGAGGCCTCATTCGAGCTTTGATACATGTGGCGGTGATGAGAGAGAGATGTGGCCCGAATGCATTAGCGTTGACAGCGTTATGGCTGACATGCGTCACTGCTGCAATAGCTAGGCCGCAGCGTTCATTTGGTGATCAATCTTTAGCGATCAACCATTAACTGCATCCCACCTGGCAGGATGGCAGGGAGGGCCCGCTGCCTATCCAATGTGCGGAACGCAGTCAAAGCAGGCTTTTGCAGTTGGAACCCAACACCACGCACAATAAAGCGAGATTGAGGTCTCCACTGACCCACGGAGCCGGTTGTGTGCCTTTCCTTTCGTGAAAATTAACGGCCTTTGCAAAGGATTCAACGCCAATGCACTGCATGAAGGCCGCCGGCTCACTTGTTTTGTTTGGTTTTTGAGGAAAGAAAACGGCACAGTAACCGTCTCACATATCTCGGTAGACCCCCGGACCGCGGTGTAAAGCAAGGGATAAAGGAGGGAGGGAAAGAAGAAAGAGAGACATGAAAATGGCTTGGCTTAGCTTATGGTTAAGCCTAGGATGCGAAGCATACGCGGCATCGGTGAGACATTCTTGAGTCTGCAGTAAAACCATTTCTTCTGCGCGCTGCTCCTTTCGTTTCTCACTTTGCTTCTTCCGGTAAGCACGCTCCTTTACAAGGCGCTGTTCCCGCTGTTCAGGAGTTTCTTCAGCACGCATTTTCCGTTTGGTAGCATTTCGCCGCTCGAACCGAGTAGAAGTACTCGAAGCTTCATCCTTCACCTCGGCATCGGTTGTCGAACGCTGCCGTCTAGCTGCATACTGTGCACGTCGCTTGGCAAGCCGTACGTCTTGTTCTTCTCCCGTTTCCGTGGCTCTTTGTAACTTGCGCTTTGCGGTCTGGCGAGCCGCCCTCTCCCTGGCCGACATCTCGCTGCTCAACTGGCTCAACGAGTGCGTCGCCTTTTATACAATTGCGTGACGTCAGTATCTCCTAGCGGTAGAAGCGGGAGTTAGGCCGCCGGCGGAGGCTGCGCGTCCGCAAGCGAGCGCACGAGTTGAGCCCCAGCTATCACAGCTGTTGTGACGTCATATCACGTGGTGCGCCGATGTAGGTCAAGTGGTAGCTACGCCGCCGCGCGCGGCGCAGCAAGGAAGAGCTCGGTTGTGCGGCTAGTATGCTTCGCATAAAAATGGAAAGTTGAATGTTGAGGAAAGGTGCGCCGCTGCACAGCGGCAGAACACTTCTCGCTAGGTGCTACTAGTGGCGCATGCGCAGTAGTGACTAGGGAGCGAGAGAGAGAAATGCGCCGTGCGTGACGTTATTTGTGCTCGTATATACGCCGGCTCGCGCGAAGCGCGGTGTTGACTAGCGTAGTGAAGCTTTTCGCTTCAAAATAGCCTGAGTTACTATAGGCTAGTGCCAATATTATTCACTCGGTTCCATTCGCGTCCGAGGTTGCTTTCATTTTTAAAACTTTCGCCCAAGTTGTATGGGACAACCTTCATATTCGATATTGCCGAAACATGGCCGTTTATAATTCGTCATTCTTTCAATGCTTGGCAACAGTGAAGGTTGTTCCGCGCAGTTATCAGAGGCTAATGTCCCTTTGGTTTAATTCATGGATTTGTAAAACGAATTGGTAAGATATTCCAAGACTATCCAAGTGGATGGCTGCGGAATAATTTCGACCACCTGGGGATCTTTAACGTGCACTGATATCGCACAGCACACGGGCGCCTTAGTGTTCTTCCCCCATGGTGGTGGTGGTAGTGGTTTTATTAAAAATAATAGTAAGAAGGAAGGAAAAGATTTTTGCTAGCCCCGGCATCTGCCATCGATACTGAAGCACCTGAGCTGGGGCAGCGGAAATAAAGGACAGCAGGCAGAATGGAGAAATGAAATGAAAGAGGTGAGGGGACAGGAATAGAGGACAGGGGGAGAAGTAATATGTACAAACTTTTTACACAATAAGTAATATGTCCAGGTTGTGCGCGTGATTAGTTCAGTTTAGAGGAATTAAATCACACACGCGCACAGCACTGTGCAGGTTACAACTGGAGTGGGGCGTCCAGTTATTAATCGTTCAAGGTAGAACTCGCGGAGCGTTCGGTCACTGCGTGTAACTACCTGACGGAGAACAGACGGGACGTCAAGCCCGTGTGTTCGAGGAATGCACAGAGGCTCACCAAAGTTCGCTCACGAGTGCGCGCACTGCCCTGCGGCCACAATAGCGTCTTGATGGAGTCTGGTGGTATGCCCTGCGCCCTATAGGCCGCGAGCATATCGCGACGAGCATCGGCGAACGCGGAGCAGCGAAGGAGCAGATGTTCTAGTGTTTCCACTGCACCGCATCCGTCACACACATCACTCATCGCGATTCCGTGCCGCACCCGTCGTTCCCCGGGCCACACGCAGCCAATGCGCACGCGGAGGATCAGTGCACGTTGCGACCGTGTAAGTGCGCGACAGCCGGTGACACTGTCGATGCGCTCACCTCCCGCGATGCGTGGGTCGGGGTGCTGCTTTCGGAGATGGTCATGAATGGCCGCACGCACGTCCTCCAGCGCAAGGGGCAGATCGCTGGCAGGTAGTTGGTGTGCAGCGGTCGCGAGGTCGTCAGCTTCTTCGATGCCGGCGATGCCGCAGTGACCGGGCACCCACTGTGCACGCACGGCACAACCTCTCTGCGCGAGGCGCTCGATGCGCGAGCGAATTTCCCGCACTAGTGGGGTACAGCGGCCGTTAGATTGCAGGCGGCTGAGGGCGGCGCGGGAGTCGCACAGCAGAGCACTCCTGGGCGGCGGAGGGCCGAGGGTGAGCAGCAGGTCCAGCCCGAGCCGGATCCCCATCAACTCCGCCGTGGTGGAGGAGCCCAGGAAGGTTGCGTGTTGCTGGCTGTGCAGTCGCAGGGCGGGGATGGTGGCCGCCGCAGCAAGGGAGCAGCTGTCGCGGGCCACTGAGTCGTCGGTGTACACGAGGAGATGGTCCTGGAGCTCCTCGTGTATGACGGCTCTGGCCAGCTGCTGCACAGCGCAGAGGGGTGTGCTCCGCTTTCCCGCGATGCCGACGATCTCTCGCTGTACCTCCGAGGCAGCAGGCCAGGGCGCGCAGGAGCCGTAGGGGGGTGGGCCTTGGGTCAATTGCTCATACTCGAGCAGCGCCGCGCCCATTCGTGAGCGCGGGTGCGAGCGCATACGCTGCAGCAGCGAGCCGCCGTCCGGTGCGCGGTGAAGCCGGTCGATGTGATTCAGTGCCCTGCGCGCTGCTTGGAGCTCAAGGGGCCACGCTCCTGCCTCGGCCAACGTTGCGGCGCACTGCGAGTTTTTGGGCAGGCCTAGGCACACGCGCAGGGACTTGCGGTGCTGAAGCTCGAGCTTCTTCCAGCACGGCTTGCGCACCGTGACGAGCGGCAGCGCATAGAGCACCGCCCCCAAAGCTGCGGCATTGTATAGACGCAGCGCGGCTTGCTGGGAGATGCCCTGGCCTCGAGCGGTGAGCTTGTGCACGGCGGCGGTGATCCTCTTCATCTGCAGACAGGCCTTGCAGATGAAGAGGATCACCGCCGCCGTGCACAAGCTCACCGCTCGAGCCATAAAAGATATTTTTGAAAGGCCAATTTTTATTGTACAGCACACGGCCGTTTATTTTTTGGCCTTGCATCGACAACAGGGCAAAGCAAAATGAAGAGTAACAATAATATCTCAGCTTCGCTTAAAATTCAGATTCTAAATTTACATTGATTAAAACTTCGATGCAACGCCACCAGTGTACAATCAGCGTTGAAAGCAAGGAAGGATTCCACTTAGACTTTGAATTTTTTGAGCAGAAGCCTCTTACTGGACCACTGATTTTTTGTGCGCTGAATGCATTAGCGGTACCTAAACAAGCATTCACCGGCTCCATATGTGGTGTAATGTTTGGGTTCACGGCCAAGAGCTTGCTCATGTTCATGTGCGGCACTAACTGTCTCGGCCAGGTATATTATGCGCTCCCAAGTACCCTTGTTTATACACATTGATTGCTGGTCTGGCGGTCAAAATTCTATTTTTGTATTTCATGAGCGTATGTAGCTGTGACTAGCCAGCCCGTCTTCATAAAGTTCATTCTTTACTTAAATTCACCTTGCAAATATGGCGCGATAGTTTTAAAGTGTCCGTGTGGTCGCTAGGGGATTTCGTGGCGCACCATTACGCAGATATCGGCAGCTCTTCACGTGGCTTCACATCCTGTCTATTACACGTTATAGCACGTGTTCCGAGCCGCTAATTAGTGGCCCTTAAAACTAAGTTTTTCTCTTAATGTCATTTGCGCACGTTCCTGTGCGACGTGCTTGTACAAATCATCTGTTTATCCTCCTGACCAAACATCCTCATCGGTGAAGAAGTTGTGCCCGGCTTCCGAACGAAGGAACTCCGATTCACTTCCGCTTGACAACCTTTTAAAGCGAAAGCTTGACCACAGCCGCTCAATTGCAACGCACTTGGTGCCATTGAGCAGCCGTGGCTTTACTATCCACGCGGTTCCGATTGCGCAGCGTCTGTACGAATGACCTTGAACAGGAGGAGCGGAGCTTTATAGGCAACCACGTGATGTTCCACGTGACTCGCAGCAGCTGCAGTCGTGCGCTCCGCCGTCGTCGGGCGGCTGCGCGCTGCCTATCCACCGTCTCGCTATGGACGAAGCAAGTCAGCCGGAGCCGATGTCCTCGAGAGTGGGTACTCGCAGACGTCGGACCGAGGCTGATCACCCGGTCGACATTGCCAACTGGTCGAGGGATACAGCGATCGATAGGGAGCGTAAACGCGCTAAACGGCCAGCCCAAACAAACGGAGGGCAGGAGCTTCGCCTGGCTCGACGGCGAGCGAAAGATGCCGAATGAAGACAGCGACGAGCCTTGTTAGCAGCCGCGGCGGAGACTAGCAAACCGCTGGAAGCGAGTTCTCGCAGTGCGGAACCCGCAACCACCCACTTGGTTCTTCTGCCTGTCAGACTGTGCTTCGGCCCCAAGAACCTTTGAAATTGACCTCACATGTAATCCGGGCTTTCGCTTGCATAGCTAGGGTTAGCTGAGCTAAGCCGCAGCCATTTTTTCTTTGCAGCGATCCTGTTTCTCTACGTCACTACACCCATTCCACGAATTCGAATTTCCCAGTCGCGCCCATGCGTGGTTCTCCCTCCGAGCGGGATCATTAAACATCTTGCTTTAAGGGGTAATGCATTGTTACTAAGCGCCCTGATGTCATTTAAAATCAAGAAAGATTGATATCAGTCATATTTCATGACAGTTGACAGGCGTAAATGCATTTTCGTTCATTTTCTTAATGCTGCTTACTAGCAGTAACAACTAACTCTGCTTGCAATCCACTTTTTCACATAACTTACGCTGACTCTATAAAACCCTGTCAGACGGCTGTACCTCTCGCTTGCCGTAGACATCTCAATGGCACCGTTAAGGGGGTAAATTGGAAAAGAACTGCATGTAAGTTCGCTCCGTCTCCGTTGACACCGAACACAGATCAGTGGACGCGATCTTGCTCTACGTTTCCTTCGCCTAAAAAATACAGTTAAGGAGGCAACCCCGTGGAACCCTTACCTCGTAAATGGGAATGAGGCCGTGAGAACGCTCGACGCAATGTTGCAGGACGTCACCAATGAGTATCACCTCGACGTCGCCGCCTACCTGCACTCTACTCTAAGCACGAATACACCAATATTAAGAAAGGGAGTAAGAAAGAAGTAAGAAAGGGAGTATGCTTCCGAGGGAACTAGCCATAAGTAAAAACCGGATGTGTGCGTTAAAAGTCAAGGAGGGCAATGCCATTAGCGATGTAGATAAGTTAGGTAAAGTAGATGAAGAGTTCTACCCAAATCTGTACAGCAGCCAGTGCAATGAGAACGTTTATGATACAGACAGTAGCACACACCATTGCGGCATCCCGCCAGTAAAGAAAAAGGAAGTGAAGAAAGCATTAGCAACAATGCAAAGGGAGCTGGTGAGGATCAGGTAACAGTAGAACGGTTGAAAGACGGAGGGCAAATTCTGCTACAAAATCTAGCCACCCTATATACGCAATGCCTTACGACCTCGACCGTACCACAAGTTTAGAAGAATGCGAACATTATCTTAATTCATAAGAAAGGAGACGCCAAGGACTTGAAAAAAAAAATACCGACTGATCACCTTATTGTCCGTTGCCTACAATGTATTTATTAAGGTGGTCACTAATAGAGTGGGGGTAACCTTAGACTTCAATCAACCAAATGATCAGGCCGGCTTTCGTAAAGGATATTCAAAAATAGATCATATTCACACTACAAATAAGGCGATAGAGAAATGCACAGAGAGTAACCAACCTCTATATATCCGTCACTGAACACGAGAAAGCTTTTGAAAACGTTGAAACCACAGCTGTCATAAAGGCATTGCGTAATCAGGGTGTATAAGAGTCTTATGTAAGAATACTGGAAGATATATAGAAGAACTGCACAGCTGCCATAGCCCTCCATAAACTGACATATTAAATTCCGATAAGGAAGGGCGTCAAGCAAGGCGACACGATCTCGCCGATGGAATCCACAACGTGTTTAGAGTTGGTAATCCGAGGCCTGAATAGGGAACAGTTGGAGATAAGAGTTAATGGATCATGATCATGAGAGGGAAATAACTAAAAGGGTAAAAATTAGGTGCAGCGCATATGACAGGTTCTCTCATTTCGTGAATAGCAGATTACCAATATCCCTCAAGAGAAAAGTGTACAGCAGCTGCACCTTGTCGCAACACTCCTACGGGGCAGCAACGTGGAGGCTAATGAAAATTGTTCAGCTTTAGTTAAGGAGGACGCAGCGAGCCATGGAAAGAAAAAGGATAGGTGTTAAAAGAACGGACGCGGGAAGAGTGGGTAAGGGAAGACAGGCTGGTGAATGACATCCTAGTGGAAATCAGGAGGAAGAAATGGGCTGGGCATTTAATGCGAAGGCAAGATAACCGCTGGTCCTTAAGGGCAACGAAGTGGATTCCAAGAGAAGGCAAGCGTAGCAGAGGGAGGCAGAAAGTTAGGTTGCAGGATGAGATCATGAGGCTTGCAGGCATGGGGTGGGTGCAGCTGAGAAATGAGAGGGTTAATTGGATAGACATGGGGAGAGGCCTTTGCCCTGCAGTGGGTGTAGTCAGGATGATGACTAAGCTGTCCTCTAGAGAACTCCCTTTTATAACGGGAACGTGCTAGACGACACCCGACTACATTTCAGCACCGTTATGTTTATGGTGTGCAGTCTGCAGAAGAACCCCGACGTCATGTCTGGTTGCGCACTCAAGACGAGTAGCGCGCCGACAGTTGACGTTTCAATCTTCGTCGGCGCCAGGCAGAATGCAAGCCAGCTGACCGAGTCTGAGTTTGGACATCCATTTGTCCCGATGGACTCAGTGAGAACGTTTTCGCTGGTGCTGCGGGCCGTAGAAGATGATTCGCCTGCTATGTTAGCGGAACCCTGAAGTTGTTCTTGATGGAGTGACAAAATCCGAGTGACGCCGAACCCGAGGAGAAGTAGTGCATGTCGCGGGTCGGAAGCAATTTAATGAGCGCTAATATAACCATGTGTTCGTGCTCGTGCACTTTATTTCAAGGCGTCAGCTTTACATGTTCCATTGATTCAAAGCTGCTAGTTGTCGGCGTCGGAGCACAAAAGATCGGAGAGCCATGGAGATAGCAAGAAGTAGAGAAAGATAGAGAGACAACGTTATTTCCCACAGGTGCCGCGAAATAGGGCAGGTGGGTCCAGTGCGGCCCTTAGGTGGGGGCGACGTACTGGGCCCATAAAATGAGTGAAAGTTGCGTGGTCTTATGCGGCTGGTTGAGGAGTTGGTCCCAGCATTCCGCAGAGGGAGCTGGCAGGAGGGCCCGTGGGGGAGGGTTATTTTCGCATTTCCAGAGGATGTGCGCCTGAGTGCCGGATGATCCGTGACTGAAATTTGGGCATGTGGGGTTGTATTCCCTGTTGGTGATCAGTGATAACTTTGAGTGGCCGAGAATTAAGAGCGTCTGCAATCATCGGAGTAGGGTGGCTTATGCTTCTTCGATGTCAGGTTGGAGAGGCGGGAAAAGGTGTCACGTCTTTTTATGAACATTGGTGACGTCTGCACATGTCTAGAGGTCAGCGAGGGCTCCAGGATCCTTGCCGCGGCCGCCGGGATTGTTAATCCTCGTGCAAGTCGGCCGGCCTCTTCCTTACCAGCCTGTTAGGCGTCAGTGTGTAAGCAGGGGCTTTTTATTTTTCAAACTTTTTAGGTTCCCCAACCTGATATATGTCCCTTCGTTACCACACTTGCCCTCATGGGCGGGTACCCAGACTAGGTTAATTTTGCGATCGGTTGTGCAGCCGCGCAGGATGCGTGCGGCGGCAATGCAGATGCAGCCTGCCGAGTAATTTAGGGTTGCTCGTTTTGTGTCACCGAGGACTGTGCGCGTACGGCGGTCAGCGATAGCCAGCGCTATCGCTGTCTCTTCTGCTGCGGCAGGGGAGCGGGCGCACAGCGCTTCGGCGGAGATAAGTTTAGATCGCGGCATGGTTGCACGGACCACGTAGGTTGCACCTTGCCTTGCCGCGTCCATGTGTGTAGTGTGTTCGTCGGCACGATAGAAATCATCCAGTTCTCGGGCTTTGTGCTAAAGGTGCGCGTCGTGTCGGCGAGGCAGCTGCTTCTTCGGTAGCGGTTTGACATAAAGGCGGGTATGTAATACACCTGGCAGATAGTGGAGAGGGAAGCGACTGGAGCAGTTTCGGAGCGAGGACGCATTACCGGAGAGGGCGTCGCAGTCGAAATAGGACTTCAGATGGCGGAAGGCGGCGGAGTGTCGGAGGCAGCAGGTGCCAGCTCAGGACCACTAGGTGCATGACTTAGTCGCGCCACTGCTCACGCAGAAGGAGTGATAAGTGTCTTTGCGAGGGGTTTCGCGGCTGCGCGCGTCACTGTCTGTTCAGACTCCCCTGCCGACAAGGGTGTGTGCAATGCAGTCAGTGTTGTCGGTAACGCGTTACAAGAAACGGCGTTACAGGTAACGCTTTATTTTTCGGTAAATTAGTAATGTACCCGTTACCATTTCGAAACTGTAAAGGGCAACGTACTTGCGTTAACATTTTTCGGCAAAGTGAGGTGTCAGGTTACTAGTTACTTTTTATTCATTTTGTCAGACCCCCTCACCCTCTCCGCCATCTTTTTTTAAAGAAAGAAAGCGCGGAGTATCTAAAGTGATGTTGCAGAAAAACAAAATGTACAGGTGTTCTCGACAGCCCTTGTTGCGGGTCGCGTGCGTGCCCAAAACACCTGCCATTGACGACGCACCCAACTGAAAGGAAAAGGCTGAGTACCCATAACGCACGAAACATGTGCACGAACACTCATTCACACACTTGCCTTCACCTACCACCCTTCCAAAACCATTGCACACACAAATCTCTAAAGATTGGAAGCCTGCCCGGCATTTTGGAACATAACATTGTTCAAAATACTGTAAATTTTCTGATAGTTCAGCGATGTTTTCTTTGGAAAGTTAGAATTGATGATGAAGTGTCATTTTGTGCTTAATGTCATGTTCAGAAAATGACTTCACTATGTGCCACAGTGTCTGAAGCCTACACGTATAGCTCTGCAAGACTCTTGAGACGATTCTAGCATAGCTGAGCTCCTGAATATTTGTGTAAATTATTGTCCTTAAATCAAAATTTCGGGTAAAATTGCTGTTTTGACTAGAAGCCTTATATGAAATATATTTTTAATAAAATTGTTGTCGTGAATTCCTGCAGCGAAGACGCACTGAATAAAATTTATGGCCATGCGGCAATGAAAATCAACGCGTGGTACATTTTTTCGGTAACGGTCGCGGCAAGGCGTTACAATTTATTTTGTAGCTAAGGCAGGGAAGTAATGAATTTCCTTTTTTAGCGTAAAGAGTAACGTATTTAACAATTTTTTCGGTAACGCCTAGAACACTGGATGCAGTGTAATGGAACGGCGACGACATCAATGTCTGTGGCCTGCGAGGCGACCGCGCCTACGTGAACAGGGGAACGAGGGCGCGCACAAAGGTACGCTACCGGCTCCAAGGCACGAGAGCCGATAAATCCTATACGGTGGCTGCAGAGGCGGGCTTCAACATCGACGATCACCGCTATGGTAAGAGCGCGGAAGGCCAGTCTCAACCGGTTGGAGAGGCGTTGAATTACGCAACGAGAAGCGGACATGAAGCGACAGAAGCGTATGGCCAACGTCGAGTTGAGAAACGTGAAGCGGAAGAAATGCGGCAGAGGATCGAACAGGAGGCTCGATCAGGTAGGTGGTGGTGGTGAAAACTTTAATGGACTCAGGGGACTTTAGGACACGCAGCTGCTTGGAACCCCGCACGGCCCCTCTGCACAGGAACGTTCAAACGTTGCACTCGCGGAGCTATAGAGCTTTCTAATTCATACTCATAACCAGTCATAAGTGTCCGTGGCGAATTATCCTGCCGGCCTTTTTTTCGTTGATAAGTATGTGATCGAATCTTCGCCAGTACAGACAATGCCGCGAAGGCGGTTAATCTTTGTTCTTGCTCACAGCGACCGGTGCGCGGCTTTAACATTTTCTGCTGCGAGAAATGGCTAGTTTTATCTAGAATGACTGCAGCTACATTCAAAGACATTCATTGCTCGAGATTGCGCAATTACCTTTGAGGCTCAATCGGAGTTTTTTGGCAACTTTTAAGTCACCGCGGCCGGGAGAAGCCGAAATCCTGTCTTTCGTGGTCCGCCCAACACATCTGTTGCTATCTGTACCGCCTGCTTGTTCATGTATCTGTGGCCGAAAGTGAGCCCTATAAAGGGTCCTTTCAAGAACCACTTCAGCAAACGCAAACTAGACAGGCAAATCCTAGGCATTTTGTCTTCCTCGCGCTATGGGCTCTATAAGGGTACTCGACGTCTCCGCACCGGCTAGGGCAAGAGTCGAACTCGCAGACTATTGGACAACATTGATTCGTCCTGATTGGCCCGATGCGGCGGCAGGCGCGCACGCAGCTGCATGTTAACTGGCGCCATCTGGCGCCCTAAAAGCAATCTGCGCATGCGCACTGGCGACGCGCGTGCTCGCGGTACGCGGGTAATGGTATACAGCACGGTACGTGTTATGGTAAAAGCGCCTAACATCTGCAGGGATGGTCCTCGCTTCTCATATGGGTAAATAACATAACGCGCTTGTTTCATCCTGACATGCGAAAGAAAGCACGCCATTGCTCTCATGGATACTTCCCCAAACAAAATGGAGCAATGCTCATTTTCCCCTGAGGTGCGGAAAAAGGACGCAGTCGCTGGTTGGTTCAGGCGCTCGTGACTCTCCCGCAAAAAAAAAAAAAATCTTGGGAAGAGCGCAAATGCGAAAGCCTTTCCCTGTCCTCAATATACCTTAACTTTTTTCTACCTTAATTTTTTATCTTCTGCTTTTCGTTTAATTTTTTTCCTGGTTTTATTTTTATTCACTTCTTCTCTCTATTTTCTTTTCATTTTTTTATTTTTATTCATTTTCACATTTAGTTCTATTTTCCAATTTCTGGTATTTTTGATTACTTATACGCTGCATGAGAACTTCGGCTTAATCAAATTTCACGTTTTTGTTTTAATCACCACACAACTTATGTTTGATAGTTCATGCGGACAACTTCCGTCTACAAATTTCGTCCACGCCACTCATGAGCCAAGAAAGGCTTCCGCCTTAAAATGCTCTGTGGGACGTTAAGCCACGCGACTATCCCCGCCTTGCCACAACTGCGCGCGTTGAACCGATGGCACTCGCTCCCCTCGCAACTATCTAATCACGTGACGCTGCTTTTCGGAGCCGACGGCCCTCTCGCAACTGCCGGAAATCGCGTGACGCTCCATTGGCTATATAAAAACGTGTGGCGTGTGCTTACTTTCGTGTGATTACCTTAACTGAGCTTTCGCCTGTCTTTCTAGGTTCAGCCGGTTTGAACCACAGCAAACTTTTTGGTGCAAAAAGCTCCTCTTTTTGAATGCAAAGCTGGAGGTCAAATGACGCATGGATTTGACCTCTGGCTCGCCGCACGTGTGGCTGAGACGTCATAACACGCAACTTGTCGCACTGGTACCGCTCGTTCCGCAGCTGCGCTGACCGCGGTTCAGACCGCTCGTTCTCAGAATTTTCGTCACGTGCCTAACCACGTATTTCGCTCTTGCTGATTAAAGGCCAGAGCTCACCGCCTAGACACCCCCCCCCCCCCCCCACCACCAAACCACATGTGTGAGAGCCCGTAAGGCCAGCAGTTTCGTTTATAATATTCCTTCACTGGCAACAACAGACACCGCAGAAGGCGACGTGTCTTCCCTGCCCTACGGGAATGGGATCTATAGGAGCTCTCACCAATCTGGCGAGTGCTCCTTGTCACCGGGTGTATCTGTTGCTATACCGTCGTCGTCGTTTTGGAGGATGCACCCGCCGTGGTTGCTCGGGGGTTAGGCAGCTCGACTACTGATCCGGAGTTCGCGGGTGCAAACCCGACCGCGGCTGCGGCGTTTTTATGGAGGCAAAACACTAAGGCGCCTGTGAGCTGCGCGATGTCAGTGCACGTTAATTATCCCCAGAAGGTCGAAATTATTCCAGAGCCCTCCACTACGGCACCTCGTTCTTCCTTTCTTCTTTCACTCCCTCATTTATCCTTTCCCTTACGGCGCGGTTCAGGTGTCCAACGGTATATGAGACAGATACTGCGCCATTTCTTTTCCTCAAAACCAATTATTATTGTTAAGCAAAGTCTCCAAGGGTTCTCAACTTACTGCATTTTGCCCCACCTCTGGTGGTTGTGGGCACGCCGAAATTGTGTGGCCGAGGGTCCCTCTCGCCCCACAATGCACAGATCGTTATCTCCAAGCTATGGTAGCACGTGAAACGACCAGACTATCCAAGGCCGCAACATAGCGACTGCGGAGTAAGTTGCGATAGCGCTCGCTTGTGTAGGAACGGATGCCAAGGGTAAAATAAGCGACAGCAAAACTACCGTCTAAAATTTTGGAAAAGGGAGGATGTCACTTGCAGCGGCCAAAATCCTCACCCAGAGAACGCTGAATAGGAAAAATCCGTTAATTTGGACGCCCGCGCACGCTGCCTTCACTGGTAAGGAGACGGCTCACGAGCTATCGCTAGCTTACTTCCGAGTATCCGTCGGCCCTCCCCCCCCCCCGCACACTGTGCATACGACGAGGGCCAGAAAAACTGCAGAAAACAATCGACCACTATAAATTGGGACGCAGACTGACACCCCCGCTACATGTGGGCCTAAATAATAGAGAAGCCGTCGCGTGGAGGCGGCTCCAATATATTTCCTGCCAACGCATATGTAGTTCTAGCCTAGGAGGCTGGAGAGTGCGGGAAGGTGTCTAATCAGACGGATGCTTTCCAAACGGCCTCCAGTGTCTCCAGCATTTAAGGTTCCCAAACATATGTGCACTTAATATCTTAACCACACATCCACGACATAAGCAGCAACAACGCGCTAAAGGCTCTGCCCACCCGCACATTAGGTCAGCAAAGTGGCCCCCAGAATTTTTATGCTAATCCGCTGTCCTATTGTGTTAATGAATGTTCATGCATCGCGTTGCTGCTTGAATTGCGGGTGTGTAAATAAACTTTTGTAGCGAAAGCTACACCAAGATAGCCAGCGTCACATTTCAGTTAAGTGTCACTAGTGTACTGAGCATTCGCCCCCAGAATTTTTATGCTAATCCGCTGTCCTATTGTGTTAATGAATGTTCATGCATCGCGTTGCTGCTTGAATTGCGGGTGTGTAAATAAACTTTTGTAGCGAAAGCTACACCAAGATAGCCAGCGTCACATTTCAGTTAAGTGTCACTAGTGTACTGAGCATTCGCCACTATTTGCACCGCGCCACAAGTGTTCCCCCGATGTGCCGCGCTGCGCCTTCCCTCAAAATCCAGTTTTCAGTTCTCTTTCTTCGACCCGCCGCGGTGGCTCAGTGGTTAGGGCGCTCGACTACTGATCTGGAGTTCCCGGGTTCGAACCCGACCGCGGCGGCTACGTTTTTTATGGAGGAAAAACGCTAAGGCGCCCGTGTGCTGTGCGATGTCAGTGCACGTTAAAGATCCCCAGGTGGTCGAAATTATTCCGGAGCCCTCCACTACGGCACCTCCTTCTTCCTTTCTTCTTTCACTCCCTCCCTTGTCCCTTCCCTTACGGCGCGGTTCAGGTGTCCAACGATATATGAGACAGATACTGCGCCATTTTCTTTCCCCAAAAAACCAATTATTGTTATTATATTCTCATTCTTCCTTTCTTCTTTCGCTCTCTTCTTGCCGCCGCGGTGGCAGAGTGGTTATGGCGTTCGGCTGCTGGCCCGAAAGACGCGGATTCGATACCGGCCGCGGAGGTCGAATTTCGATGGAGGCGAAATTCGAGAGGCCCGTGTGCTGTGCGATGTCAGTGCACGTTAAAGAACCCCAGGTGGTCTAAATTTCCGGCGCCCTTCACTACGGCGTCTCTCATAGCCGGAGTCGCTTTGGGACGTTAAACCCCCATAAACCAAACTAACCCTTTCGCTCTCACCTATCCCTTCCTTTTCAGAGCGTTTCGTGTGGCCACCGAGATATTTGAGACAGTTACTGCACCATTTCATTTCCTCAATAACCAAACAAAACAAGTGAGCCGCCGGCGTTCATTGGCGTTGACAGCGTTCTAGGGGCCGTTATTTTCACCAATGGAAAGGCGCAAAACTGGCTCCCTCTGCTCGCATCATTGTTGGAGGTGAATGGCTCCCTGGGCCAGTGGAGACCTAAATCTCACTTTCATGTACATACGTGGCGTTGGTGTACAACTGTATAAACCTGCTTTTATTGCGTTCCGCACACTGGATAGACCATACCTATTCTTTTGGATTGCATATCCTGAGTCTGGCTTAAGGTAGTGCCACTCTCCATCGACTGGAAGACCGCCCAGGTAACCTTCATTCTTAAATCCAACAAAGGAGTAAGCCGGGCTAGTTCTTGCATTCTTTGCATGGAAACAGCGCAGCAGATGGCCATCAACACGGACAACCTCCGTCCCATCTGTGTGGGCAAACTCATGAAAACGATGGTATCCGACAGGTTGTCCGAGTTCATGCAATTCCAGCACCTTTTTGCAGACACCATATTCGGGTTCCCCTACTCAGATCGGCATAGGATGTCCTACTACAACTCTGCATAGGCTGTCCTCGACCCCGTCAGATACTCCCTCAATGACAAGGTCGTACTCGACTAGGATTTGAAGGAAGCATTTGAGGACGTTACCCACAATATTATTCTCACCGACCTCTTTCAAACTAACTGCGGCGCGGTGGCTCAGTGGTTAGTTCGCTCGGCTACTGATCCGGAGTTCCCCGGGTTCGAACCCGACGGCAGCGGAAGCCTTTCGATGGGGGCGAAACTCTTAGGTGCCCGTGTGCTGTGCGATTTCAGTGCACGGTACCCGAAATTAGTCCGGAGCCCTTCACTATGGCACCTCTTTCTTCCTTTCTTCTGTCACTCCTTTCTTAATCTCTTCCCTTACGGCGCGGTTCGGGTGTCCGCCGATATGCGCCATTTCCATTCCCTCCCCCCAAACAAACAATTTCAATACATGCGACTATTTTTGACCCACAGACAATCTTACATTCCAATCCAGGATAACGAACATGGTCCTTTTCATTCAGGAGCCAGGGGTACACCACAGGGCGCGGTAATCTCTTACCTGTTATTCTATTTGGCTATGCTGCACCTACCGGCCCATCTGGGCGCTGTCGCCAGTGTGCAGACATGCTCAGCATGCTGATGACATCACAAAGTGGGCCACGCAGGGCTCCCTCTGAGACATTGAGGCCAACCTGCAGGAGGCGGCGACCATAGCGGACCGTTTTGCTTGCCGCTGTGGCCTCCATTGCTCTCTCCAAAAGTGAATTGTGCACGTTTGTGCACAATTCAGATTTCAGCTCAAGCGCCCTGTCACGTGGCATCTTTCATATTTCGTGGTCTCTCTCTGGAACGCGGAAAGAAAGACCAGGTGAAACATATCGTGTAGACATATCGTGAGGCATATCGTGAAACAATTTTTTAAGAGGTTTCTGATGGTGCTCTAGAACTTTGCTTATCATACTTGGGATCTGCAGCGAATACTTAAAAAGTTAATTAATTAAACGAAGCTAATGAATTAGTTAAGCAAAATTATAAAAAATATTGTGGATTAGCTTAGATAATCCAGGATATACAAAGCGAAAGATGCCGGCGTTCACTGTCTTCATTGGCGTTGGCGTTGACAACGTTCTAGATGGCGATGGCTCTCAGCAAAGCAAGGGCGCATAACTGGCTCCCTGGATATGAGGCCTCATTCGTGCTTCGATACATGTGGCGGTGGTGAGAAAGAGATGTGGCCTGAGTGCATTAGCGCTGACACCGTTGTGGCTGACTTGCGGCACTGCAACAACTGCTAGGCCGCAGCGTTCATTTGGTGATCAATCTCTCGGGATCAACCATTAACTGCATGCCACCTCCCAGGGTGGCAGGGAAGGCCCGCAGCCTATCCAGTTTGTGGAATGCAGTCAAAGCAGGCTTTTGCTGTTGGACACCAACACCACGCACATGAATGCGAGATTGAGGTCTCCACTGACCCACGGAGCCGGTTGTGCGCCTTTCGTTTCGTGAAAATTAACGGCCTTTGCAAAGGGTTCAGCGCCAACGGACTCTATGAAGGCCGTCGGCTCACTTGTTTTGTTTATCTTTTGAGGAAAGGAAATGGCACAGTGACCGTATCACATATCTTGGTAGACACCCGTACCGCGGCGTAAAGGAAGGGATAAAAGAGGGAGGGATGAGAAAGAGAGAACTGAAAATGGAAAGTAGGATTTTGAGGAATGGGGCGGCGTTGCGCAGCGGCGGAACTTTTGTGGCTCGGTGCTACTATTGGCGCATGCGCACTAGTGACTAGGGAGCGAGAGAGAGAGAGAAATGCGCCGTGCGTGACGCCACTCGGGCTCCGACGTACGCAGGCTCACGCGAGGCGCGGCGTTGACTCGCGTAGTGAAGCTTTTCGCTTAAAAATATACTGAGTTACTCTAAGCTAGTGCCAATATTATGCACTCGGTTCCATTCGCGTCCGAAGTTGCTTTCATTTTTAAAAGCTTCGCTCAAGTTATGTGGGACAACCTGTATATTCGATATTGCAGAAACATGGCGATTTATAATTCGTCATGTTTTCAATGCATTGCAACATTAAAGGTTGTTCCGTACAGTTATCGGAGTCTAATGTCTTTTTGGTTTAATTCATGGTTGTGTATAAGGAATTGGTAAGATATTCCGAGACTATTTCGTTACTTCGCAATTCAAATATGCAGATGACTACTCGTCCTTCGCCGAAGACGGATTTGTTGAGAACAGCATGAAAGTGTAGCCAGCGTCATTTTGACGCTGTTGTCTTTTTAAAATGTCGCAATTATTGCATGCTGTGACACCCAATGCATTCCAACAGGCCTTCTAACCTTCGCAGTTTCTGTGAAAGGCACAGTCTTCTTGTTGAGCCCCGTATGAGGCCGCGTGCGCTCTATTATCTCTAATCATCACCTTCATGTAAATCAGCCTGACTAATCCCGGTGCAGGACAATGGCTTCTTCCATATCCCTCAAACTAATCGTGCCCTTTGACAGGTTCGGGCACCGCATCGCCTGAAACTACTTAATGTCATCTGCCCATCTGATATTCTGCCACCTGTTTCGCTTGCTTCCCCTCACGATCCTACCACTTAAAACCATCGGTTATCTGCCTTCACATCACATGTGTTCGCAGTGGCCGTTTGTTCTCGATTTCAAATACGCTAAGATGTAGCCGAGTGTGTTCACTGGCCAATTCTCCTCTTTTCCTGTGTCGTAACGCGCATCTATTATGTTCGTTTCTTTAGTGCGCTGTGCTGCCCGGCTTTCCGTAAGTATAGGCAATGTTTCCGCTTCATATCTAAGCGAGGGCAAGATAAAAAATGTTTAATGCTTTCGTCGTGATGTTTACTGGAAATCAGCTATTCATTACCTGAGAGTTGTTGCTGAATACACGACACAAAATGATTTTTTTTTATTTTCCTGGTTATTTCAAATGCGTCGTCATAATGAGCGTCTATCTGCCCTTAGTAGATGCATTCATGTTTCGCATACAAAAGTAAAATACTCTGCCCTTCCGAGACAGGTGAAAAAAATGTGTCCCCACCGTCTGGAAGATGTTGGAGTAAGAAGCGTTGGATGCTTGGTAGCGCCATCTATTGTCCATGGGATGTATTCCCACGTGATTAGGCTACCTTTCCATACATCACGGCGAGCGGGCGCCTTCCGCTTTGAGGTCGGATATTTTTTGACCAATTTGGGCCGGAAAAGTTTTTCGACTCTTTGGAGGGCCATTTTTCTTATTTCAAGGCGGTAGGTGCCCCAAATGAATGAATGAATGAATGAATGAATGAATGAATGAATGAATGAAACCTTTATTCTCCACCGAGAAGGAGCCCCCATATCCGCGGTCCCGGCACGCAGACCTGGGACGCGGGTAGGAGTAGGAGGAGGAGGAAAAACTTTATTTATATTTGATATTAAAATGTGTTATTAGCGGTCGCAGGCTGTCGTCTTCATCTTCCGATGAGTTATTGCAGCATGTCTTAACAGGGTTGGGGCCCCTGGTCCAGGGCTCCACTGAGGTATGCCGCCAGGTAGGCTCTCCGCACCAATACGCGCTGGACGGCCGGGTCCTCGCTGGAGAGCATCCCCTCCCACTGTTACGCACTCGGGTTTTTGTTTATTGCAGCTAGATCCTTGTTTTTCTGACACACCCACGCGGGTAGGGAATCCTCCGCAGACTAAGGATACAAGTGAAGATAAGTGAAGATGCATTGCTTTTTTGCGGCCTCCGTCGCTAGGCGGGTGGCTTGCTGCTGGATGGCGGCGTCCTCGCTCCGCAGCGAAGCTTGTCAGGCTTCTGTATTGTTGACGTATAAGCCGCCGGCCGAGGAATCGGCGCATTCCCAAATTATGTGACGAAAAGTGCCCCTGTCACCACAATTCGCCATGAGGTACGAAATTGTGAGCTACCGTGTGGTGACGTCACGTCCGCCATTTTAAGCCTGACCATTAATAAATAATAACTTAATTAGGCGATACTAGTGCCTTACATGTTGTACTCATCGAGCCCGTTATGAAATACCAATAGTGAGATTATGACGTCATCGGGTAAATAAATACAAGCAATGAATTTATGCTTAACTATGACTAAATATTAGCTTCATTAGTTAATTTTCGTGTCTAACGAGTTATACTCATCTAGACGAGTCCAAATATCTAATTTCTTTTAAGACGGCCTCATTATTACTTAGTATAACCGAGTAATCGTAGTCACGTGACTAGCTAATTTTGACGTAACAAAATCAGTGCCCTGACCAATCATTCGCCTATTCGATATACTAATGACGTCACCAATCAATCACCAACTAGGATTCCATATCGATTTACTATGGGTGGCCGCCATCTTGAATTCCTCGGTTTCACGCCGAATGGAGGTGGTAGCTGGCCCCACGAAATCGAGAAACGTCGTGATTAAGAGCTAACGCTCTCAAAACTCTCTTGAAATATTTTTAAGGGCCATGTTTGTACTTTGCCTGTCTCGGTACTCGATTTCGCTTTGCTATTATTCTCCTAAAATATATCAAGGCAGTGTGATGCGCGAATCGCGAATTGCCAGGCTATTGCCGATCATTTTTACCGCTAACTGTTCTCAGTTCACAGTCCTGAATACATAATTTTAACGCGCGGTGAATAGTACTGAATAGATATTGTCGCCCTGGACTGACGTCCTTTCCGACTTGGATATTATCAGTTTCCTTACAGATGTTAATTGTACCTATAAGGACGCTACAGTTGTTTTTTTCAGCAGCTTTGCATAATTATTTTCTAAATTCTGGAAAGGCAATGCCCACGGAACTGCTCTGGATTCAAATAAGTGAAACGTGTTCTCCTACAATACGCAGGACAATATCGGGGTTGCTTATAATTTGCGTATACCTTTATCACCTGGTTCAAGGTGTAAATATGGGCCACTGCCACTCGCCGTTAGGAAGGCCAGCCACCTTTGTTTGTCAACGAAATTCTAAGATCCCTCAAACTTTTCAATGATTACCTTGGGGAAAGCCTAGCATGGTCATGGTATGTTTGCTGATGCAAGCTGTGCTACTCTGGTATCGAGAAATTCGTTTGCTCAGCTTATCCCGCTGTCTGGGGTATAGAAAATCTATCTTGAACTCTTTTATTACCTGTAGAGTACTTTCAGCACTCAGCGCTAATTTCGCGGTGCTCAATGCACGGGAGGCGATGCAGGGAAATTTTAACAAAAAAAAAACTGGTGATGATGACTGCCAGCACCAAAACCCAGAGCATTATTACGGACGGAATTGTGTTCGTACCCTCGTCTTAGTCGGAATTGTTTTACGATTCGGCATGATTTACTCCTTCAGTTGATTAGAACCACAATCCAGTGAAAATCTAATTTGGTTCACATGTGGAATAATTCGAACATTTGCCTATACATAAACGCTCGGATAATGATGCGACACCTTCGGCAGCTCCTCGAAAGCTGCCAGCGCCACTCACGCCGGACGTCCATGAGAAGTTATCGCTCGGAATGTTCACGAAAATTTCATTTCACGTGCCGTGTGCTTATTTATTTCCTTTGTCTTCACTTTGTTCAGTGCTTCTCCTTGGCTGAATGTCCGGCAACAAATACGCATTTTTTTTTCTTATCGCATTCCTATCGTGGCAAGATCAGACTGATTTGTGAAGCCTGAAGATTTAATGGGGTGCATTGTCTTCACTGAAATTTCTAGAATCGCCTAAATGCTAGCCTCAACGGAGTAACACTCCGAACAGCTGAATACAGACACTGAACTATTGAATTTTGCTTGCTTAAAGAAATACAGTTTCGAGTCATTTTTGTTGGATGAACACAAGCCACGCAGGGCAATTGTATCTCGCGGCTTGTGCTCGGCAGCAAAATTTGGAATTAAAAATTTTATTTTCATTCGTGACGAACCACCTAGCTTAGCTACATGCATTCGACTATCACGGATTTGCAAGAATTGTGGGGACCTGCCCTGCAGCCCCCTGAGTTTGCTTTCCCGCGAGGCACCATGCAGCAGCAGTCTCACCCCGTGGATGAACGCGTTCCCTTGTCAGTTACATTACCTGGCAAGAGAAGGCGCCAGCGTCGCTGCGCGGGAGACTGCTGAAGCCCGCCCGCGGGAGATGGGGTCTTTTTCGGCTGGGATAATCAGCCTGAGCAGACGCGTCACTCGGGGCTCCGCTCTTCGCCGGCGGGGCAAGGAAGCGACGGGGATACAGGCTCCCGTACTCGTCCCGTCCGGCCTTCGGAGTATATATCCCTTGCCCTAACGCGGGCGAACATTCGCTCGGAACCTTGCTGGTGAGTCGGACGACCTTGATTCATTAGCGTACCTTGTTGCTTGCTGGCGTTATTGTTTCTGTAGCAATAAATGCCTGTTTGTGTCAGCCAATGTGTCGTTCCTTTGTACCCTCAGAGCAAGGCCGCCGTGGTCGGCGAGCGCTCGGTAGCGTACGCGATCACGGGGTGGGGGCCGGGCGGCTTTGAACCGTGTCAGCCGCGATTGAGTGGGGAGAACGTACTTATCTCCCCAATATCAACCCCCACATCTGGCAGCCCAACGTGGGGCCTGCTCTTGGAACATTGGACGACTGTCGGTTAGGTTCGGGGAATGCTCCTTGTCCGGACTTGACAAGTGCTAGGCCTAGAGTGAATTTTGATCGCTAGGACCTGCGGCATGCTTTCTTGAGTGCGAGTATTGCGCTGCAGCATGTTTGAACTTTTCGACATGCTCAGCACATTTTTCCCTGGAGTTTCTTCGTGAGAATCACTTGGTCGGCATCGAGGGAGCGCGAGGCCTAGCGCCCGCGGAGTCGCCGAGCCCGAAGCGAGTGCGTACGGAAGCCGCGTGGGTGGTCCGAGTTTCTGTATATATTTTCTCTGCTGTCTCTTTTTCGACTCTGGGAGTCGCGGCTCCTTGAGCCGGGTGGCCTGGGGCCACGGGTGCCACTACGAGCTCGCTGGTATTGCAGCTCGGCACTCCGACACCGTCCGATACGGTGGGCGCCGATCGCTCAGAAGCTGCTTTGTGCAGTGAGCGGGGTAGGACCACCTCACAAAGCTGACGTCTCCTCGCGGCTGCGCGCACATAACCCGTTTCGGGTCTTTGTTGTGGTCACGGTCGTTGTCGGAGTGGTAGTTAGGCATGAGGCGTTTCGGAGCTGCCTGCACCACGTTAAAGGAGACACGGCCACCGGACCGTGTCGTTGAGAGGGGGCGCACTTTGCTGCCTACCCGTTTCTTTTTTTTGTTTGTAACCTCGCACGAACTGAGCAGTCTCGTTATACTCAAGAAAGGACTTTGCTCACTCGAACTTTGCGTTTGCACAGCCGCCGACACGTTTTGCTAGCGAGTTAGGCATTGTGCCACGAGGCCATTGCGGATGCCGTTTCCCCTCCCGTGACCTACGTTAAAGGCACGCCGAGAGCGTTTCGGCAATTTTGCAGATCCGGTGGAGCCACCCAGGCTTGCTGTCCGGTGCACATCGTCTCGCTGCCACCTGCTGCGACGGAGCGGCCTGTATCCTGTTCGCCGCATCCATCCGGGGCAGCTGTGGTGAGACCAGTTAGCAGTCACCTCCGTCTGCTGCTGCCCTGGCGACTGCTGCAGGATCCTGGCCTGCAGTTTTCCCACCGGCCTTCGATTCGCGGGCCTGCAGACACGGTAGTCCGCGGGCCATGCGAGTCGTCCCAGCGGAGACCTTCACGCCGCCTTCAGAATACCGCGGAAGTCTGCGTGGACGCTGTCGGCGTGACCTCCGCTGCAAGACGTGCCTCAAGGACATGAAGACCAGGAGACTGCTCCATAGCATGTACCTTCAGGCGCGTGAGTCTATTTAAGGTTGGGGGGATGTGGGGACCTGCCCTGCAGCCCCCTGAGTTTTCTTTCCCGCGAGGCACCGTGCAGCAGCAGTCTCACCGCGAGGATGAACGCGTTCCCTTGTCAGTTACATTACCTGGCAAGAGAAGGCGCCAGCGTCGCTGCGCGGGAGACTGCTGAAGCCCGCCCGCGGGAGATGGGGTCTTTTTCGGCTGGGATAATCAGCCTGAGCGGACGCGTCGCTCCGGGCTCCGCTCTTCGCCGGCGGGGCGAGGAAGCGACGGGGAGACAGGCTCCCGTACTCGTCCCGTCCGGCCTTCGGAGTATATATCCCTTGCCCTAGCGCGGGCGAACATTCGCTCGGAACCTTGCTGGTGAGTCGGACGACCTTGATTCATTAGCGTACCTTGTTGCTAGCTGGCGTTACTGTTTCTGTAGCAATAAATACCTGTTTGTGTCAGCCAATGTGTCGTTCCTTTGTCCCCTCCGAGCAAGGCCGCCGTGGTCGGCGAGCGCTCGGTAGCGTACGCGATCACGGGGTGGGGTCCGGGCGGCTTTGAACCGTGTCAGCCGCGATTGAGTGGGGAGAACGTACTTATCTCCCCAATACAAACCCCCACAGAATGCAGGTTTCAAGGAATGAATGCAAGCTTCGCATTATAAGCTAAGGATTATTTCACTCACGTAGCGGTTGATGATTTTCGCTATAGGTTTATTGCTCGTTATTGGACTGTTATTAAGCAGCAATCCACATGTCTAAACCACTGAAATTTAATGTGAGAATGTCAGAGGCAGACACAATAGAGAGATTTAGTTTCACGTACGTAGAGGCTTCGCGTACGTAGAGCTCTTACGGGTGACCAGTGCGCATGCGCAGAACGCAAAGGGTATGCGCGAGTCTCACGTACGTACGTGAGATTCGGATTTTTACGTTGCGGTCTTAGCGTTGCTTGCGTACGTAGCGTTGACAAACATGGCGGCGCCCTGCCCGCCGCTTCACAGCGATAACAGCTTCGTCGCTAATCCCTCGATGCGATATCGTGTTTTAAACTGTTGTATTCGCCTTCGATTTGCCCATTCTTACCCTCGCATAAGGTATCAAGCAACAAATAGCTTTTGTTTTTCAGACAGAAGGGCGATTTTTCAGCTGTGAAGCCTGATGAAGTAGCGTTGGTCGTCGTCATAGCAACGGTCTTGCGAGAGGACAGACCGATTGGCTTGGCTTAAAGAATTGTCTTGGATGATTTAGGCTACAACTAGTGTCTGTGTTGCTTAGTAGATGGCGCTAGGAGTAACGCGCGGCCTGCGTCGCGTACGTGTAACTATTAGAGTTTCAAACGACCTGCGTGCAGGCTACGTAGACTTCTCACGTTTGCGTACGTGAATCTTTTACGTACGTGAAACTAAAACTGTCTAATGTCAATGCGACAGTAGAGAGTTTTAGTTTCACGTACGTAGAGGCTTCACGTACGTAGAGCTCTAACGGGTGACCAGTGCGCATGCGCAGAACGCAAAAGGTATGCGCGAGTCTCACGTACGTACGTGAGATTCGGATTTTTACGTTGCGGTCTTTGCGTTGCTTGCGTACGTAGCGTTGACAAACATTTCGGCGCCCTGCCCGCCGCTTCGCAGCGATAACAGCTTCGTCGCTAATCCCTCGACGCGATATCGCGTTCTAAACTGCTGTATTCGCCTTCGATTTCCTCATTCTTACCCTCGCATAAGGTTTCAAGCGACAAATAGCTTTTGTTTTTCAAACAGAAGGGCGATTTTTCAGCTGTTAAGCCTGACGAAGTAGCGTTGGTCGTCGTCATAGCAACGGTCTCGCTTTGAATGGCTTGACTTAAAGACTTGCTTGGATGATTTGGGCTACAAACAGTGTCTGTGTTTCTTAGTAGATGGCGCTAGGCGTAACGCGCGGCGTGTTTCGCGTACGTGTAACTATAAGGGTTTCAAACCACCTGCGTGCAGGCTACGTAGACTTCTCACGTTTGCGTACGTGAAGCCTCTACGTACGTGAAACTAAAACTCTCTAGTGTTAAGAAGCTCGTCCCGCTGAAAAGCCGGTGTCGACGGCGTCGGCCGTGAGCGAAAAATCGCCCCTCCTCCTCCTCCTCCTCGTAATGTACGCCAGTGCCCCAACAGATGGCGTGCGACGGCAGAGCAAGGAAGGGACGCCTGTCAACTCGGAGGGAGGGAAAATGAAATGAAAATTGCTTTTAAGGAAAAGAGGTGAGCCCTATATTTCACATATCTCTGTGGACACCCGAACCGCGCCGTAAGAAAGGAAATTACACGAAAATTGATTTTAAGGAAAGGAAGTGACGCGTCTGACATATCTCTAGATTGGAAGCAGCAGGCACGCAGGAATCACGCGGTGGGCGGCTAACAACGCAGCGCACATCCGAAGCGCGTTCACCACGGAACTTGCGGCTTGCTGCCCGTTTGTTCAGCCCGGAAGCTATGCTGGCGTTCGTGGCATCGGGTTTGTCGAGAACTATGTGCCGACAAACTAAGACTGCGACTTGAGCCCCGCGCGTTTCGGCAAGGCTCCTGGCAGCACATCTACGTGGTTTGCCACTCCGCCCGTCCGTTTCGTGCGTCCGTTTCACCGTACGTAATAGAGCGATTTGTCTAACGGGCCAGCCGTCGCGCCGAACGGGCGATGGCATTCCGTGGACTCCCTCGCAGTGCGCCAACACGCTGTAGCATTCAACTCTTAAAGGCGAGGCTTAAGCGTCCTACATTTTTTTTTTACAATGTGAATATGAGGCGACTGGGACGAAGAATTTTGCAGTCCACCAAGTCCACGAAGCTTCGGCCCTTCAGTGATAAGGGCACTCGACTGCTGCGCCAGACTACACGCGATCGATCCAGTCGGCTCAGGCAGCGTTTCGATAGAGCTTAACCGCAAACGCGCCAGTGTGTTGTGCGTTGTCAGTGGAGATTATGTAGTCCCAGATGGTCGAAATGATTCCGGAGCCCTCCTCTACGGCACCTCTTTGTTCCTTCAGTCCGTCCTTTATCCCTTCACTCACGCCGCAGTTCAGGTGTCCACGCACACATGTGAGGAAGGTACTACGTCATTCCCTGTCTTCAAAAGTGTAAATTGTAAATTGGTTATTGAAGAAAGGAAATGACGGAGTATCTCACATCTCGGCGGACACCTGAACCGCACCGTAAGTGAAGGGATAAAGGAGGAACTGACAGAAAAAAGGAAGAAATAGGTTCGTAGTGGAGGGCTCCGGAATAATTTCGAGTACCTTTGGATCTTTGACGTGCACTGACCTATTTTTGAAGCGAAAAGCTTCACTATGCTAGTCAACACCGCGCTTCGCGCGAGCCGCCGCATGTCAGAGTACGAGTGACGTCACGCACAACGCAAGTGGCCTCCGCCGACTTCGTCGCCTGACCTTTCGCTGCTGCCGCACGTGACGTCCCGCGCGGCGCAGGTGGCCACTGCCGCGCGCTATGCGCCATCGTTTGACGTTCGCCGCAAGCGTGTGTTCATCGCGGAGGCCGACTATATAACCGCTTGCCAGTAATATAACCGCGACTGTATAACCGCTTGACTATATAACCGTGGGCTAGGCGGCTGTGCAACCGCCCAGTCTAACCCTTTCGCCTTCATCATGCAGATTCCTCTGGCCATCGTTGGCGTGGCCATTTCCGCCCTGCTGTCTGCGCGCCCTGGAACCGCAGTGCTTCCCAAGCATGCTGATGCCGGAAACAGCAACAGCCCCTGCTGCAATCCTACAGTCATGATTTCGCCATTTTCCGGAACGCCCCTCGGGCAACACTGGACACTACCGTATCTCTGGCAAGCGAAACTGCGAGCGACATCACCAGTGGAAGCTATAAAGAAGCAGCGTCCATCCGCGCCGCTCTGTGGGCTCGGCGGCTGTGCAACCGCACTGTCTAACCTTTTCACCTTCATCATGCAGGTTGGTAATTTCTACAGCCTATTTGCTAAGAAAACTATCTATTATCTCTTGCTTCAGCTACCGAGCCCACAGAGATGTATCTGTATTAGTATTGAATGTGTTCATGTTGTTCGATCCTTGTTAGTTTTGGCTGGGGATATTGAATCTAACCCGGGGCCTGATTTTGAAACCGTGCTTGCTGAGCTAAAGAAACTGTCTACCGGGCAATCTACACTTCTCTCCGAGATACAAGGCATGAAAAATCAACTTACGGCTACCGACGCGACAATCGCTGGCTTATTAGCACGCATGTGTGTCCTTGAGGCACAACACCAAATTATCATTGAGATTCAGTCGCGACTTGACTCGATGGAGACAGCGACAACGCAAACGTGCGCTCAGATAAAGAACCTTGAAGCTCGTGTTGATGACGCTGAGCACCGGTCACGTCGGAACAATGTAAAATTTTATGCAGTCCTGACACTAATCCTGCAGAAACTTACGCACAATCTGAGGAAGCTGTAATCAGTCTTTGTTCCGGTACTCTGCATATAACAGTTGATCTAATCGATATTGAGCGCGCGCATCGCCTCGGCCGTCACACACCTGGCAAAATAAGACCAATTATCGTCAAATTTCACACCCACAAAACGAAGCTGAATATTCTGTTCAGTGGAAAATAATTCAAAGAACTGGATACAGCGCCGGTGATGACTTCTCGCCTGCTGTTAGGAAGGCTCAAAAGCAACTTATCACCTTTGCAAAAAGAAAATCTACGGCTTATATGCTGTGTTACAAAACCTTGTTTATTGGCCGCGCACGATACGTTTATGACGACTGCTCGGAAACCATCAAAGAAATGTTATATAGCACCCACCTAGGAAAAGCGCCCCACAGCATCACTCCTGGCCCGCGTCTCGACTATCACCTCAGTCCACACTTTCTTTTTCCGTAGTTTTCACGAACATCCGCAGTTTTATTCTAAAGGGGGAAGAAATCTCCAGTCTTCTTCGCTCATCCAATAGCAACATCCTCGTATTAGCCGAAAGCTTGCTAACTCACGAAATAAATGACAGTGAAATCCTGGCAGACTTATCGCACTGTAAGCTTTTCCGTAAGGATCGTCAGGGGTGTCATGGCGGAGGAGTGCTCATTGGGTTTTCTAATAATTTACCATTTTCAATCGTTTCCATTTCTTCTGATCTCGAAATAATGTGGCTTTTCTGCCGTTGTCATCCTCAGTCTGTACTTCTTGGTGTTTGTTTCAGGCCCCCGCACAGTACCCCGAACTTCTCAGAGAAGCTTAATAACTTGCTGTGTGAAATTACTGCTAAATATCAAAAGTCACATATACTTCTCTTTGGTGATTTTAATTTTTTTTGGACTTTGACTGGAACACTAACACTATTACAGCATCAGGCACGGTTTAAGCCAAGAATTTCATACAAGTCTGCCTGTACATTAGCCTTACACAAGTTATCCCGGCTGCAACAAGAATAACACAAACTAGCGCTAACGTTTTCGACTTACTACTCGTCAGCCATCCCGAAAGTCTTCAGTCGGTTACGATTCTTCCTAAAATAAGCCATCACGAAGTAGTTCATACCAATATAGCATTAGCTCTGCTTCGGAGCCATACCTTCAAAAAGACGATCCGTTTGTACGACAAGGGTGACTATACAGATATCAATCGTGAACTGGATGCCTTCTTTGAATCTTTCCACACTTATTTCCATAGTCGGTCTATCGAAGAAAATTGGCCGAAATTTAAGAAAAGAATTATTGAACTAACTGATCAGTTCAATCCTAGGTTCACCTTCCGAGAGAATTCTCAGAAGCCATGGTTCACTAAAACACTTAAACGTCTGGAGAATCGAAAGAAGCGTCTTTTTCGCGCAGCCAAAACACAAACTAACCAGACGGCCTGGGATAAGTATCACGCTGCTGAAAAGGCATATAATTCATCTGCCCTGAACGCTACACGTTCCTTTTTTAACAAGGAGTTGCCTAATATTCTACACACTAATCCTCGGAAATTCTGGGACATTATCAACCCAAAACAGAAACGCGATGTCAGTATCACAAATGAAGCGGGTGATGTACTTAGTCATTTCTATCAGTGTTCACTAATGAATCTGATGTGCCATTTCCTATGCCAAACAACCGCAGCGGTGGCCAAGTGGTTGAGCATCCGCCTCGTATGCGGGAGGTGCGGGGTTCGATCCCCAGTGCCGCCGGGTACCCACCGGTGATACAATGGGTACAAGCTTTCCCCTGGTCTGGTGCTCGGCTTATTTAGGGTGAAATGCTTGGGAAATGGGTCTCTGACCCCACCTTGAGAAGAAGAAAAAATACCTTGTGACATGGCGCTCTTTGGCCATAGCTGCCCTTGCGCCATAAAAATCCATAATCATCATCCTATGCCAAACACTTTTCTTGATGATTCCATGTCTCCTGTTGAATTTAACACTTCTGGAATCCTGTCACTAATCGATGAAATGAAACTTTCATCTTCTGTCGGTTTAGATAATATCAGCGCCAAATTTCGTAAGGATGCTAAACCCACCAGTGCCAGATATTTATGCTTGTTATTTCAGCAGTCACTCTCTTCTGACCAACTTCCTCAAGATTGGAAAAATAGGAAGGTCATTCCAGTCTTCAAATCCGGTAATACAAATTCTCCATTAAATTATCGCCCCATTTATTTTACAAGTGTACCTTGCAAGCTCATGGAAAACGTCATATTCTCCCATAAAATTACCTACTTGGATGCCAACAATTTTTTTCATCCTGCGCAGCACGGGTTAAGGAAAGGCTTTTCTTGCGATACTCAACTAGCCCTGTTTATCCATGACTTGCATGCCAACCTAGATCTTAACCTACAAACTGACGCTATATTTCTTGATTTTAAAAAAGCTTTCGACAAAGTTGTTCACAAACGCCTGTTACACAAGTTATCTCACCTTAACATCGATCCTAATGCTGTTGAATGGATTAAAGAATTCCTAACTAACCGCACTCAGTCCGCCTTTGTAAATGAACACACTTCCAGATTCCTTCCTGTAACATCTGGCGTTCCTTAAGGTTCCGTACTAGGTCCCCTTCTGTTTTTAATATACATAAATGATTTGCCCTCGCATGTTTCCTGTCAAATTCTCATGTTTGCTGACGATTGTGTTCTTTATCAAACAGTTAATAACACCTCTGATCAATTATCCCTCCAAAACAACCTTAACAAAATTCAGGATTGGTGTAAAATCTGGCTAATGGAACATAACCCTCAGAAATGCAACGTACTCTCTTTTCATCGTTGCCGTAACCCGCTCGTGTCCTTCTATCATATCGACTCCGTTCCTGTGCTGCCAGTAGAATCATACTAATATTTAGGCGTGACTTTGTGCGCTGACCTCGCCTGGAAAAACGATATAAATAACATCATTTCTTCAGCTAACAGGTCCGTTGGTTTTCTAAAACGTCATCTTCGTGATGCCTCGAATCACTAGTGAAATCAAAATTAGAATATGCTTCACCCATTTGGAACCCACGTCAAGCTTATTTGACCAACGCATTAGAACTTTTGCAAAACCGCGCCACTAGATTTATTCGTTCTTCTTACCATTACAGCATGCGTGTTACATATCTGAAATCGCTTTCCGGCATTCAGCCACTCGATCTGCACCGCCGCACAGCCAGTCTTTTATTATTCCACAAGTTTCTTTACAGCCATCTACGAACTGCGCCCTACATGGTCCTTCCGGCACGCATATCTCACCGCACTCTCCATCAACTACAGATCAGCCGTCCACGTTCACGCACTGTCACCTTCGCAGCTTCATTTTTTTCTCACACCGCCGCGGACTGAAATGGGCTTCCCGCTGACATTGCAGCGATAACCTGTCCCGCGAACTTCGCGCGTAGAGCCTACAGCTATTTGTCATCATAACGCATGATTACTTGCTATCGCATAAAACGTTTTACCAACCGCTTATGTAATGCCCCTAAAAAGGGGTCTTTAAGGAAACAAATTGATTGATTGATTCCCAGAGAATAGGCGTGCATATTCAACTTGGAAGGAGAAGAGAGTGATACTGCCGATACATAACTGCTACCACGGGAGTTGGCTGAAAAAGAGCGAAGAAATAATGAAAATGGCCTGGCTTAGCTTATGATTAAGCCTAGGATGCGAAGCATACGTCGCTTGGCAAGCCGTACGTCTTGTTCTCCCGTTTCCGTGGCTCTTTGTAATTTGCGCTTTGCGGTCTGGCGAGCCGCCCTCTCCATGGCCGACATCTCGCTGCTCAACTGACTTCTTCTTCAGTGATTGTTGGGAAGGATGAAAAGGAGGGAGACACGGGCTTGTCTACTGGAGGACTAGCCTCCACGCCCACTGCCGGCGTGTCGTAGAAAGAGGAGGGGAGGGGAAAAAAGATTGAAAGGAAAGGGTAGGCGCGCAGCCGCAATGATAATGTCGAATGACATACGCAGTCCCCTGTGGCCTATAGGCGGCCAGAGAGGCCGGAGGCCTCCAGGAAGTTGAGGAGGTGCCGGAGGGCTTTGGCAGGATTATGACAGCCGGGGAAGAGAAGGTGGTCCGCTGATGTGCAGGGGAGGCCCAGGGAGCGGTAGCCAGCCTCCATGATAGTCCTTGCGGAGACAAGGACAGGGCATACACACAGGAGGTGTTGGGCAGTCTCTTCCGGGTAAGTGCAGAAGGAGCAACCCGGGGAGTCAGAGAGGCCGATGCGGAAAAGGCGGGAGCCGGTGTTGGCGCAGCCTACCCTGAGTCTCAGTAGGAGGCTGCGCTCTTTGCAGTCCATGCTTCGAGTTGGGAGTGGATGGGGGGGGGGGGGATGGCCGTTTGCCACCCTGGGATCAGGGTGATCTAGGAGGAGGAGGCGGTCCACTGTGTTCCTTGCCAGATCCAAGGGGCACAGGTTCCTGGAGAGCGGAGTACCCGGAGAGTGGGCATATTTAGCAAGGGAGTCCGCTTCTTCATTGCCCTGGACACCGATATGGGCCGGGACCCAGGTGAGACGGATGCGGGTTCCCCTGGAGCACAGTGCGTCGAGCCGCCAAGCAAGCCTGCGGGCGATGGGAGGACCCTTGAATGGCCTCAGGAGGAGCTGGAGGGCTGCCCTGGAGTCGGTGTAGATGGCTGCCTCCTTGATCCCAGGGCGTTGGTTTAGGATGTCAGCGGCCAAGTGTATGGCGGCAAGTTCTGCGGTTGTGGGCGATGCCACAAAAGGAAGCCTGGCCTGTCTGCTCAAGTGGAGCGATGGGGCTGTGCAGGCTGCAGCCGCAGATGAGCATGATCCTGGGAGGACGGAGCCATCCGTGAAAATAGTGACGGTGCCAGGGGGTTCAGCATGAAGAACCGCAGCGACCTCCTGACGTAAGCCCACAGCGAGAGTGTCCCGCCTCGTCCGGGAGCCAGGTAGAGAGAGGTTGACCTCGTAGAGGTGTCCAAGGTCCGGGCGAGGAGGGAGGGGGAAGGACTCAGGCTGTCCCCCCACGAGGTCTTCGAAGAACTGGGCCATCTGACCCATTTTGGAGTTGGGCCTCGTGAGAAGGCGGTCCACAAGGGGACGGCCATCGGGCGCGTTGTGGAGGCGCTCGATGTGGCGGAGAGAGGTGCGCCTGGATAGCAGCTCCAGAGGCCATGTACCTGCTTCTGCCAGGGTGGCGGCCACGGGAGAGGAGCGAGGAAGTCCAAGGCATAGTCGTATTGCCGCCCGCTGTTTCCGCTCGATGGCCAGGTATTGGCTCACAGTGAGCCGGATGAGCGGTTGTGCGTAGGTGAACTGCAGGACGGCCATGCCTTGGTATAGCTGGAGTCCCAGCCTGGGGGTGATGCCATTGCCCTTGGCTAGGAGGCTACATATAGCCCCCTGGATCCTGGAGGACTGGGCCAGGAAGTGGCTTACTGCCGGGTTCCAGGTGAGCCGAACGTCGATGAGCAGGCCCAGGTATTTCACTTGGCGGCTCCAGGCTAGGCCACGGCCACCAACGTGGAGGAAGGTCCGGCCAGGGCGGGCGCCAACCCTTGTGTTGAGAAGCATCGCCTGTGTTTTGGAGGGGGAGATGCTGAGGCCTGCACGTTCCAAGAAGACGGCGACCGCATCGATGGCCCGCTGCACGTTTCTGATGGTTTGGACCTGGATCTGCGGGGCCCACGGCACCAGATGGCGATATCATCCGCGTAGATGGCCACGTGGATGGGTAGACGGAGATCCTTGGGCAGGAAGTTGGGCAGGAGGGCCAAGACGGCGTTGAAGAGTAGGGGGCTGAGGACGCTTCCCTGAGGTACGCCACGGCAGATATGCCGGGGGGAGCTGGTGGCATTGCCCAGACGGACGCACCCTCGGCGGTCAGCAAGGAAGCCCCGGACATACTGGAGCATACTGGAGGAGGTTATTGGAGATTCTCATGATGTTGAGAGCCTCCAGTATGGCCACGTGGCGGATGTTGTCGAAGGCGCCTCGTATGTCCAGTAGAGCTAGGCATACTATAAGCGACTGTGCTTCGCGTCCTCCAGGGTTGACACCAGGTCCGCGATGGAGTCAGCGGCACAGCGATGGTGACGGAAACCCGATTGCTGTTCCGGGAAGTGGCAGGTGACGTTGCCCACCCAAGACAAGCGCTCCAGGGCCATGGCCTCCATGACCTTTCCGGGAACAGAGGTGAGGGAGACAGGCCGGTAGGAGCTGATGGCAGATGGGGGCTTGCCTGTCTTCAGGACGGGAACGACCAGGGCAGTTCTCCACGCATCGGGGAGGATACCTGTCCGCCACACTTCGTTGAAGGAGGACAGCAGACTGGTCCGGTGGTCCTCGCCGAGGTTACGTAGCATCTGGTAGGTGATGCCGTCTATGCCGGGTGCAGTGCGACGCCTGGAGCGGTTCAGCACTGCCGAGAGCTCCCGGAGGGTGAAGGGCGCCGTGCAGGTGGAGATTATGCCAGCTTCCTGAGGTGAAGGACCTTGGGGTGGGGCAGGTAGGGCAGGAGCCTGGGTTGGTGGCCGGGAGTCCCCGGAGGGGAAAAAGGCATCAGCCAGCCGTTCCGCCAGCTCCTGGTAGGTGATTCCCAAGGAGACAGCAATGGCCAGGTGGGGGTGGAGTTGGGTCCGAGGGGCGAGGAGGGAGCGGAAGAGACGCCAAGCCCTGGCTGGGGAGCGGGCAGAAACGAGGGAGGCACAAATGCCTTCCCAGGATTCGTTTCGGCGCCTGTTGTGCTCGCGTCTGCAGGTGGCGTCAAGACGGTTGTACGCCGTCCAGTCTTCGGCTCTGTTAGTACGGAGGGCCCTTCTCTCTATCTGCCGTCGTTGGGCCCTTAGGTGGAAAAACATGAGGTCAGGGACGGGCTGAAGAGGGGGGACTTCGCAGGTGATGGTTGCTGCTGCCGCGCACCTTGCCACATGTGCCAAGAGATCGCCCTGGAGCGGTAGGCTGCCAAGAAGGTCCCGGAAGCGGTCCCAATGGGTCACTTTGTAGATGCGTCCGTCCGCCCTTCTTCCAGGCTTGGGGCTGAGGACGATGGGGTAGTGGTCAGATCCCCATGTATCCGGGGAGGGGCACCACTCATAGACACACCGTTGAGACACGATGCTCAGATCGATGCACGAGCGAACACCTCCCCTCCGGACGAAAGAGGGAACACCAGAGTTGAGGATGTGGAGGGAGGTACCACGCAGGGCAGCGGTAAGGTCACGGCCGCGGCGATCAGCTCTGCGGGAGCCCCACCTCGGGTGAGCAGCGTTGAAGTCTCCGCAGAGGAGGCAGTCCCCGCCTATAAGGCTGACAAGATGTGGCAAGGAGTAGGCGTCCCATGGGGTTACAGGGCGGACATAGATACTTGCTACAGCAGTGTCGACACCCCTGAGACGGACTCTGACGCACACACACTCCATAGGCGCCACTGTGGCATCGTCAACGTTAATTTCTGCCTGAGGGGGGTCAGAGCGGACGAAGAGTACTGCTCTGGATCTTCCTTCCGGGTGTAGACGGTCTAGACAGGGGTCGGCCGAGCACGTGGTAAGGAGGCAGGAGGATCTGCTGTTGTATGCCACGTAGTATCAACTGACTCAACGAGTGCGTCGCCTTTTATACAATTGCGTGACGTCAGTATCTCCTAGCGGTAGGAGCGGGAGTTAGTCCGCCGGCGGAGGCTGCGCGTCCGCAAGCGAGCGCACGAGTTGAGCCCCAGCTTTCACAGCTGTTGTGACGTCATATCACGTGGTGCGCCGATGTAGGTCAAGTGGTAGCTACGCCGCCGCGCGCGGCGCAGCAAGGATGAACTCAGTTGTGCGGCTAGTATGCTTCGCATAAAAGGCTGGAAGCTCAGCGAGCGTCCGACTCCTAAGCAACGAGAAGAACCGTCTGTCTGTCTGTCTGTTACTGCCAGGAAGGAAGAATGAAAAGTGCACCGGCCTGCTCACTGGCTCAAGCCGAGCCACAATCACTACCACGTGCAGATAGAGGAGTTGAAAAATGGAATTGAAAGACAGGATAGTAAAGACGCGCTAAAGACAAGGCCGATCCCGGAGGTAATGCAATACCGGGCCAACCGGTGGCGGGAGTGAAGCATCCTTCAAACTCTCCGCCACATTTCCAAAAATAAGTCAAACTTGGACCCGTAACAGATACATCACGGGTCCGGACAATCGCCTAATAACGTCTTGCTAAACGACGCAGCAAAGCCGAGTCTGAGACGCGAGAAGTACTACAGGCATGTCTCGCTAAACGGCATGTTTCTCTCTCTCTCTCTCGCTCCGTGGTGTGCACCGAGATATGTGAAACGGTTACTGTGCCATTCACTGTAGTCAATATCCAAACAAAGCAAGTGAGACGACGGCGTTCATAGAGTTCATTGGCGTTATCAACTTTGCAAATGCCGTTCAGTTCCACGAAAAGAAAGGAGCACAACCGGCTCCGTATAATGAAAATGATAGCTTATAGGAAAGATGTGGCGCCCGTGTTCTGTGCGACTCAAGATCCACAGGTGGTCTAAATTATTAAGCAGTACTACACTACGGCAACTCTCTATTTCTTCTTTCACTACCACTTTCCTCCTTTCTCTTACGGTGCGGTTGGGGTGTCTAAGGAGATTAGACAGTGTTTGCGCCGTTTCCTTTCCTGAAACAACCTATTTTTCAAAGGCCGATTTTCATTGTACAGCACACGGCTGTTAATTTTTTTTTTTTTTGCTGTGCGTCGACTACAGGGCTATGCAAAATGAAGAGTAGCAATAATATCTCCGCTTCGCTTAAATCTCAGATTTTAATTTGACATTGATTAAAACTTCGATGCAACGCCGCCAGTACACAATCAGAGTTGAAAACAAGCGAGGGTTCCATTTATACTTTGAATTTCTTGAGCGGACGCCTCTTAAGGGACCGCTGATTTTTTGTGCGCTGATTGCATCAGCTAGCGGTGCCTAATCAAGTAAGCACCGGCTCCATTTGCGCTCTGGTGTCCTTCTGTTTCACGTACACGAGCTTGATCATGTTGATGTTCGGCACCACTTGGTTTTGTAACCAATTGTCTCAGCCAGGTATATTATGTGCTGCCAAGTACCCTTGTTTGTACGCATTGATTGCTCTTGTGGCGGTCAGACTTCTCTTTTTGTATTTAATGAGCGTACGTAGCTATGGCTAGCCAGCCCGGCTTCATAAACATCACTATTTAAATTCACCTCGCAAATATGGCGCGATAGTTTTAAAGTGTTCGTGCGATCGCAAGGGTATTTCTTGGCACACCATTACGCAGATATCGGCAGGTTTTCACGTGGCATCACAACCTGCTGTATTACATGTCATCGCACGTAATCCGAGCCGCTAATTAGTGGCCCTTAAAACTAAGTTTTCCTTTAGCGTCATTGTGCACGTTGCTGTGGGACGTGCTTGTACAAATCCACTGTTTATCTTCCTGAACGAACATCCTCATTGGTGAAGAAGTTGTGCCTGGCTCCCGACCGAATGGACTCCGATTCACTTCCGCTCGACAACCCTTTAAAGCGAAAGATTTACCACGGCCGCCCAATTGCAACGCACTTGGTGCCATTGGGCGGCGGTGGCTTTGCTCTCCACGCGGCTCCCATTTCGCTGCGTCTCTACTAATGACCTTGAACACGAGGAGCGGAGGACGCACCACGTGACTCGCAGCAGCTGCAGTCACTCGCTCCGACGCCGTCGCGGCGCTTGCGCGCTGCCTATCCACCGTCTCGCTATGGACGAAGCAAGTCAGCTGGAGCCGACGTCCTCGAGAGTAGGTACTCGCAGACGTCGGGCCGAGTCCGATCACCCGGTCGACATTGCCAACTGGTCGAGGGATTCAGCGATCGGTAAGGAGCGTAAACGCGCTAAACGGCCATCCGAAAGGAACGAAAGGCGGAAGCTTCGCCTGGTTCGACGGCGAGCGAAAGATGCCGAATGAAGACAGCGACGAGTCTTGTTCGCAGCCGCGGCGGAGACTGGTGAGACTCTGGAAGCGAGTTCTCACAGTGCGGAGCCCGCAACGACCCACGCGGTCCGTCTGCCTGTCAGACTGTGCTTCGGCCCCAAGAACCTTATAAATTACCTCACATGTAATCCGTGCTTTCGCTTGCATAGCTAGGGTTAGCTGAGCTAAGCCGACCCATTTCTTTTTTCTTTGCTGCGTGCCTGTTTTTCTACGTCATTACACCCATTCCACGAATTTGAATTTCCCAGTTGCTCCAATGCCGGGTTTTCCTGAGAACGGGACCATTAACATTTTTGCTTTAAGCGGTAATGTGTTGTTAGTCAGCACCTTTATGTCTTCTAAAATCAAGAAGGATTGATATCGGTCATATTTTATTGCAGTTGACAGGCGTAAATGTATTTCGTTTATTTTCGTAATGCTGCTTACTAGTAGTAACAACTAGCTCTGCTTGCAATCCACTTTGTGAGATAACTTACGCTGACTCTATAAAACCCAGTTAGACGGCTGTACCTCTCGATTGCCGTAGACATCTCAATGGCACCGTGAAGGGGGTAAATTGGAAAAGAACTGCATGTAAGTTCGCTCCGTCTCCGTTGACACCGAACACAGATCAGTGGACGCGATCTTGCTCTACGTTTCCTTCGCCTACAAACCACAGATGAGGAGGCAACCCCGTGGAACCCTCACCTCGTAAATGGCAGGGAGGCCGTGACAACGCTCGACGCAATGTTGCAGGACGCCACCAATGAGGACCACCTCGACGTCGCCGCCTACCTGTACTTCACTCTAAGCACGAATACGCCTATATGAGAATTAAAGGCAGTATGCTTCCTAGGAAACTAAGCATAGGTAAAAACCAGATATGTGGGTTAAGAGACAAGGAGGGCAATGTCATTAGCAATATGGATAAGATAGTTAAAGTAGCCGAAGAGTTCTACACAAATCTTTACAGCAGCCAATGCGATCAGAACGTTAATGATAAAGACAGTAGCACACACCATTGCGGCATCCCGCCAGTAATGAGAAAGGAAGTAAAGAAAGCATTAGCAACAGTGCAGAGGGGGAAAAGCAGCTCGCTAGGATCAGGTAGCTGCAGATCTCTTGAACTACGGAGGGCAGATTCTGCTACAAAGGCTATCCACCCTGTATACACGCAATGTCTTACGACCTCGACCGTACCACAAGCTTTAAAGCATGCAAACATTATACGAAAGGAGACGCCAAGGACTTGAAAAAATTACCGACCGATCAGCTTACTGTCCGTTGTCTACTAGGTATTTACTAAGGCAATCACTAATAGAGTCAGGACAACCTCAGACTTTAATCAACAAACTTATCAGGCAGGCTTTAGTAAAGGATATTCAATAACAGATCATATTCACACCATAAATAAGGGGATAGAGAAATGTACAAAATATAAACAACCCCTACATATATCCTTCATTGATTACGAGAAAGCACTTGACAAAGTGGAAACCTCAGCACTCCTACAGGCATTGCATTATCAGGGCGTATAAGAGCCTTATGTAAAAATACTGGAAAATATATACTAGAACTGCACACCTACCATAGTCCTCCATAAAGTGAGCAATTAAATTCCGATAAGGAAGAGCGTCAGGCAAGGAGACACGATCTCGCTGATGCTATTCACCACCTGTTTGCAGTTGGTATTACGAGGCCCGAATAGAGAACAGCTGTGGACAAGAGTTAATGGAGAATACCTAAATAATCTGCGATTCGCTAATGACATTGCCTTGCCGAGTCACTCAGGAGATGAAGTGCAAATCATGATCATTGAGTTACATGGAGCAGAAAGGTGGGTCTAAAAATTAACCTGCAGAAAACCAATGTAATGTTCAACAGTCTAGCAAGGAAACAGCAGTTCACAATTCGCAGCGAGGTGCAGCAAGTGGTAAAGAATCTACTTAGGGCAGGTAGTGGCAGCTTATCCGCATCACGAGAGGGAAATAACTAGAAGGGTAAGAATTGGGTGCAGCGCATACGGCAGGTTTTCTCAAATCATGAATAGCAGATTACCAATATCCCTCAAGAGATAAGTGTACAACAGCTGTACCTCAACCGTGCTCTCCTACGGGGCGGAAACATGGAGGCTAATGAAAACGGGTAAGCTTTATTTAAGGACGACGCAGCGAGCCATGAAAAGAACAATGATAGGTGAATAAGCTATGAGTCCGGAAGCGGGCTTAGTGGGTAAGGGAACAAACGCGTCTTAATTACATCCTAGTCGAAATCAATAGAGAATAATGGGCTTGGGCAGGGCATGCACTGCGACGGCAAGATGACCGCTGGTCCTTAAATGTAACGAAGTGGATTCGAAGAAAAGGCAAGCGTAGCAGAGGGAGGCAGAAAGTTAGGCGGCAGGATGAGATTATGAGGCTTGCAGGCATTGGGTAGGCGCAGCTGGGAAAGGAGAGGGTTAATTGGAGAGACATGGGAGAGGCCTTTGTCCTGCAGTGGGTGTATTGATGATGACGAAGCTGCGCTCTAGAGCACTCCCTTTTATAATGGGAGTGTGCTTGAGGACACCCGACTACAATTCAGCACCATTATGTTTATATCGTGCAGACCGCGGAGGAACCACGACATCATTCCTGGTTGAGCACTCGAGACGAGTAGCGCGCCGACCATTGAAATTACAATCTTCGTCGGCGCCACGCAGAATACCAGCCAGCTGACCGAGTCTGAGTTTCGACATCCATTTGTCACCGTGGACTCAGTGAAAACGTTTCCGCCGCTACTGCGGGCCGTACAAGATGATTCGCCCTCTATGTCAGCGGGACTCTCAAGTTGTTCTTGATGGAGTGACGTAATTCGAGCGACGCCGATCCCGAGGAGAAGTTGTGCGCGCCGTGGGTCGAAAGCCATTTTATGAGCGCTTATGTAACCATGCGTTCAAGCTCATGCACTTTATTTCAAGGCGAAAGCTTTTTATGTTCCTTTGATTCAAAGCTGCTAGTTGTCAGCGTCGGAGCACATAAGATCGGAGAGCCATGGGAATGGCAAGAAGTTCAGAAAGATAGAGAAAGAGGCAACTTTGTTTCCCACAGGTGCCGCGAACCAGGGCAGATGGGTCCTGTGTGGCCCCCAGGTGGGTGCGACTTACTGGGCCCATGAAAGGAGTGAAAGTTGCGTGGTCTTTTCTGGCTGGTTGAGGAGTTGGTCCTAGCATTCCGCAGAGGGATCTGGCAGGAAGGCACTTGGGGAGGGTTATTTTCGCATCCCCAGAGGATGTGCGCATGAGTGGCGGACGATCCGTTCTGTCAATTTGGGCATGTGGGGTCGTATTTCCCAGTGGTGATCAGTGGTAGTGATGAGCGGCTGAGAAATAAGAGCGTCTGATTTCTTCGAAGCAGGGTGGCTTATGTTCGTTCGAGGCCGGGTTTGAGAGGTGGGAAAGGGTGTCACGTCTTTTTATGAACATGGGTTATATCGGCACAAGTCTGGGGGGCTTCAGCAAGTGCTCCAGGATGCGTGGCGCGGCCGCCGGGATTGTTAACCCTCGGGCAAGTCGGCCGGTCCCTTCCTTACCAGCCTGTTATGCGTCAGTGGTGTAGGCAGGGGCCTTATTATTTTTCAATTTTTTTAGGTTGCCCAAACCTCATATATGTCCCTTCGTTACCACAGTTGACCTCATGGGCGGGTACCCAGATTAGGTTTATTTTGTGGTCGGGAGTGCAGCCGCGCAGAATGCTTGAGGCGGAAATGAAGATGCAGCCTGCCGATTAGTTTAGTATTGCTCGTTTTCAGTCACCGAGAACTGTGCGCGTACAGCGGTCCGCGATAGCCAGCGCTATCGCTTCTGCTGCGGCGAGGGAGGGGGCGCACACCGCGGCGGCGGAGATAAGTGTAGATCGCGGCGTGGTTGCACGGACCACGTAGGTTGCACCTTGCCTTTCCGCGTCCGTTTGTGTAGTGTGTTCGTGGGAACGATAGAAATCATCCAGTTCTTGGGCTTCGCATGTGGCAAAAAAAAGGCGGGTATGTGGCAGGTAGTGGAGTGGGAATCGACTGGAGCAACTTCGGAGCGAGGACGCATTACCGCACTGTAAACCAAGTTACAGACTTAAGGGTGCATTACAGTGTCTGTAACTAACACCCTTCAAAAAGGATAACTTTAGGTAGCAAAGCCTCCTTATACAGGGCACTTTTCTCACAACTCCGCCCTTCTTTACTCGATGTATTGGAAGGTGGCTTACGTAACTTACACTCTAATATAATGGGTGTACCAGTCACACTTCACATTTAACACCCTTTTCAATTTTTCTCTTTTATGCCGCGTTATTCATTTTAGGCTTTCCACTATATTTTGAGTAGCAATGTGAAGCTGTTCAATATATTGCATTTTATCAGTTGACATTTTAGCCACCCACACATGTAGTATGTGCTAGAGACAATAGCTTGCCATTTGCTTTGCATTATGAATGCCCAGAACATGAGAAGAGCATTCAAGAAAGGTCAGGCACATTACACTGCATCCTCCGGCAAATATTTATTGATGTGAACCAGCAAAGGCAACTTGGCGCATACTTACAATCCCTCAGACAATGCACTTTTACTCAGTCACATAAACATCCAGAAATTGGAGTTCGAATATGAAACAAAAGTTGCAGGCTCCTGGTTTGTAGCTCCTGTCGAACACGCAGTACGCACCCGTAAATGCATTTGCACTCTTGACAGCATCACCGACATGTTCTCTCCTGTAAAAAAAAAGTAAAAGTTGCACTTTCTACAAATGATAGCTTTGGTGCCATGTACTAGTTGTCAAATTTAGGGCAGTGCAAGTTGTCACAAGGGGCTTGAAAAAAATTGTTTGGACACTTCAAAAGCACTAAAAGATTACTCGAGTTCTCCATGCCAAATCTAGGCCAATCTCCCATGCCATATTTGTAAAGCAGAATGTCATAATACTAGAAAACACCGCCTTCCATATATAAAGAATTGTTGACCTCATGATGTGACAGACAAAAAGATAGAGAACATGGCAAACGGATGTCAAACTGGTGCCTCAAGTTTGTTTTCTAAGCAGTTATTTCTGCTTTACATATGTCTATCGTTCAACTCTTCTGTGAATTTCCTTGCTTCTTTTCTTTTGACTGTACTTCATTGATTTTTTATTTAGCTAAAGAGAGAAAGGGGTTGAGAAGGAAAGGCAGCCACACCTACTTGGGTGGACATAGTGTAGGGCCATGGTTTCCATGAAGGCATAAAGCCAGCAGTGGTCAATCCTGTTCCATCTGCCGTACCCTACAATGTCATGCTAGAATTTCCAAGCGGATCATCTACAACTTCATGAGAATCAGTTGATGCCACTAGCGGGGGGGATGGACAAAACCATCAGCGCTTTCCACTTATCTCGCGCCTTTCCGACCCGCTGACATGTGTTGCACGACCTTACCAAACGCTCCATGTCCTTAAAATATCCAGACAATAGTATCTCTGTAAAAGCCTCTGCTTTGTTTTCCTGATTCTCAGGTTGTATGACCAAGAATTGCCATGGAAAAGTCGTAGTAAGTCTTGTCGGTACTTCTGCGAAACGACTAATTGGTCTCGCCCCACCCCACGACTACTCTTGTAGCATTTAGGTAGTTTTCCTGAAACTGCGGCTTCGGTTGTAAGCGTACCGAAAGGGCCCTAAATTACCACTGTCGCGATAAGCAAGCATACGCTTTGTTCTTCCACTACCTGTCAGATCCATACACATTTTTCTGCGTAATCGGATGGTGACGCATACAACAGATGGACAACATCCATCGTTGCAGCTGAGTTGCTTCCCGTTCACTAGCAGGCTATGCGAGTGAGGTCGCAACAGCTTCATGTTTTCATTGCAGTTCTGACATACGGGAGCGCAACCTTTTCTTTTTCACAGTTCACTGCTATTTGACCCTGCTGATTGCATCTGTAGCAAGAGAGCGGCATCCTAGCCTGAAACGGAGTTTTTCTTTCTGCGCTTTGGCCACTTTTGCACCGTTCTCATTGTCTTCCTTTTTTTTGAGCTTTATCGGAAGAAACTTTTCTTTCGTCTTTCTCAACTGTAGAGTTCCCAAAGTGCCACTCGTGATGGTAATGCATACTTCTCCCGAAAATACGGGTCATATCAACTCTAGTGTTGTTAAACAGCTGGCGCGAAGCGAACTCCTCAATGTGTACGGTAGCTTTGGTAGCAAACGTTACATTGTCGCGGTCCAGTAGCCAATTTCTTTCCTCTTCAGGGAGGCAGTTGTAAAACATCTCCAACAACGTCCTCTCCACAAGAGCCTGATGGTCACTATAGGACCCGGTGCGCTTAAACCATTCGACCAAGTTAGTTTGCAGCTTGTACAAAAGAATCGGGATGGCTCTTGTCCCTCGACTTCTTAGCTCCCCGAAATCACTGCGTGAACGATTATGCGCTAAGTATACTTTCGTAGAAGGCAAGCCTTGACGTTCTCGTAGTTGTCCGCGCCCTCCTTGCTGAGCCGCGCGACAACCTCCGATGCCTCGCAGGGCAGTACAGTCAGTAGCCTTTGATACTAAGTCTATCAACTGAAGGACAGTTGGCCGCACGTTCGTCCAAAATTTGCTAGATAGAGACAGATATCCCCTGACACCACATATGGCTGCATGTTCCTAGACATCTTGAACTCTACCTCCTCGTTGAGAAGCGGTACCGCTTGCTGAAGACAATTGCCCCACCTCTTGATCAACTCCACTTCTGACTTACGGAGCTTTATTGCCCGTTCCTGTTTTATTGCTTCATTCTCTCTTTCACGGTCACACCTTTTCTGCTGTCTGAGCTGCTCTTCCATTTTTTGTTCAGTGATGTTCCCCGCCTCACTGAGCTCCTCATCATCTGCCCCCAAATCAGTGATTGCCTGAATAATCATGGGTTTTCGTGCAAAAGACTTTTGTATCGATCCCCAATTGGTCATACAAAAGCAACAGATCCGGCTCCTGCAGCTTTTGTAGGTCCACTATGCTTCTGAGTCTAGGCTATTTCCAAAACAACTATGCCAAAATACCAACCCTCGATGATTTAAGCACATGTCTCTACCACTTCTAAATTTTAACCCTCTTTTAGAATCTGGTCCACATCAGAGGAAAGCCAAGCACTCACTCACACATGTGATCATGTCCTGAGACAGCTGCTCTCTCGTTGGCTGACCGTTGTTGCCGCTTGTAGGTTCCGATCTCACCGCTGGTCACCAGTTTTCGTGGTGCAGGGGCTCACTCGAACCCGGGCGCCTTCGGGTAGCGTGTCCGAGTCTTCGGGCTGAGGAAATATAGAACTTGAAGTTTGGGAAAACGAAAAATAAGCGGGTTTACTGGCACTTTGAAGAAACCTTTACATAATTGTATAGTTTACATAATTTATAAACGAGCAAACAGTCAAATGGTAAAAGTCCATATCGTCGAGCGACTGGATAAGCCTTGTCGTCAGGGCCCAGAGCAATCGTTCGCACTCAGGTCGCCTGTTAAATATCCCTGTCAAATATCCCTCCACAAGTCGGCGGCCAATTAAACACGTGGCACTGAACGATAGAATTACACAGCACATAGCACGCCGAGGCACTCGTGGGAATGGGCGAAGAGGATTCGAGGGTCCGCTGCTACCTCGCTCAGAAGAGCGGGACGTCTCTGTGTCATCACTTCGCGCACATTTGCGTGCGCTCCCAAACACCCTTAGAGCGTGTGGGGGTAGCGGTCTCGGTCACAGAGGAGATGTCCTGGACTCAGCGTGGCAAGCTCAGCCGGAGGCCAGCTACCAAGTGACAAGGGGGTTGGTCGTTTGGTGCCTGGCTTTCGCCGGTCGCAAGCCAGAGAATGGGTCGGAGCCAAAGGTTCCCAAAACAAAACAGTTTATACAGCTAAGAGACGATACAGATGAATTTACAATCACTCGTACTAGCACAAAGTAATTTACAAACACAATGCAACTCATGCAAAGGCACAATCAAGAGAGATTACAATTTCACAGAACCTTTGCACCTAAAGTGCACTAACACAGAGAGAGACAAACACAATTTGTTCACCGGGCACTGCGACAGTCCGACGACCTGAGGAGCACGACGGGGCCGATCCGCAGACTGGCGGACGTTGCCTCGCTGGTCCGTGGCTGAGCGGTGGTCTCCCGGGAGTCGAGCGGGAGCGCTTCTCGGAAGCTTAAACGGCGGCTCGGGATAACAGACAGCGGTTGCAGCCCCTCATTTATAGGCGCAGCCCGCCTCTGTTCTTCGCGCTAAGGCAGGCGCGCACATACAGGCAGTATAAATTGCACAACCTCCTTCTCCTTCTCGTGCCGGGAGCGCGACCCCATTGGTCGAGCGCGGACACCGTCTTCCAGACATTTCTGGTTCCATCTCTCGTGCGATGACGCCAGCGCGAGAGTGAAGAGGAGAGGGTGCCTATTTAGCGGGGAGAAGGTCACGCCCTCTCCGTCGACAACGAGCAGAAACTTCGACATTCTTGAGAAATCGACGCCGCGCGTGGCTGTGATTACTTTGGCGCGCCGCCTGCGAGCTGAGTGAGAAGCGTACGCAAGGTTTACGCGCTCTCCAGGGGTCCTTCCCCGCTGTTTTTTTTTTATTTTACCGCGCGCGGGCGTGATTGCGTACGCGCAGCGCGGTTTTTTTCGAATATGCGCCGAATTTTGCGACACTCTGTCGAAAACAGGTGATTCATGCGGGTGCTGCGGTCACTGCAGCGGCGGGCCGCAGGTCGGCTGCTGTCAGTCAATGCTAAACACTGGAAGGCATCGTGCCCTCTTCCCTCTGTTGTCTTGTCCATCGTTAATCACGTCTCGCGGCGAACCAGACAAAGGGTAGGCCATCTCCTTCCCCTCCATAACAGCGTGGGAAAGATTCCGCAGGTAGGTTCCCAGAGACAGCCTTTTTTTCGCAGGGTAAACGAGGGGTCCATAGACGTGTCCTCTGCAGGGTTGTAACAATGCCAATGAACTGCGTTCATATTGGCCTTTCAAAACCCATGCTCTGACATGCAGGTACTTGCAGAATTTCGTTTGAACTGCACTGAAAGGCACAGCTCTAATTCGATGAAATTGATTGGTACTAGAGCAACTGGCATAGCCACACACTGCTAGAAAAAGGTAGTAAAAAGGTGGTGACGGCTGCTGTTACTACCTTTTTTTAACAGTTGCTACCTTTTTACTACCTTCTTACGACCCCGATGAAAAAGGAGGTAGTAAAAATGCAGTAAGTACGGCTGTTACTACCTTTGTACTACGTCATTACTACCTCATCGAAAGCACAGGTAGTAATTACGGCTGCTACTCATATGACACCATCCGGAACAAAAGTTGGCGAATATACAATTGGAGGTATATATGTTAACGGCTCGAATCTCCGTCAAGAGCTAGACTCCAACCTGAGAGTCGTATGGTATATGCAGTGGGAAGTCGTATGACACCACCAGCAGCAGTGTACAAAAAACGGTTACGTAAAATTTCGATACGAAATTCTAGAGAAATCGCTGCCAGTGGTATGCTCCCACTCCTCGCGCTCCTGGTCACATGTGCAGCACCCACCTACGCGTTAGTAATGGGCTAGTGCGATTGTAGTTTTTTGCATTACTTTTGGTTTTGTCGAAGCCATATAAGAGCTCTGCTTCTAGCACTGGAGTCATATTTTGGCAAAGCAAAGTTTTGCAGCGATGAGGCAGTGCCTGCGTCTTACCCAGCATTCAGATTAGAGGTTGCTTTAAATGCTGTCTAGAGGTAAACTTGGCAATGGCAGTTGCTGTCTCTGCCTTCGAAGGTATTGAATGAAATTAATGTCTAGTCGCTGTTACTACCTTCAGAGGTAGTAAATGCTAGTAATTGTAGCTCCTGTTGCTACCTAGCAACCATTACTACGTTGCAGTTACTACCTGCAGTTACTACCTAGGTAGTAACATATGTGAAAAGCAGTACTACCCTGAAAGTTAATAACTACAACTACCTTTTTGTTGAGAGTGCATAGTCATGGCAGACAGTGCTACTTAATTGCTGTGATGGCATTAGTGTGGTAGGTAAGCAAACAAGGAGTCCATTGCAGAATGCAATAAAATCAAGTGTATGAGATACCAAAAAGGAATGGGAAAATTATTGTAGCGCAGTGACATTCTGTAGTGCTCTTTAATTTTACGGCGCCAATCATACAATTAAAAATTTTCCAGAATTCCAGGGTCCCAGCTTCTTTTTATGCTGTATTTTTCATCACAATGCAGTAACAACCACTTGACAAGCTGTAGTTCTAAATGCACACCTACCTGGAATGTTTTCGAATTGTGGAAGAGAATGTTCACGACCCCTCCTGTGTTGAATTAATTGGGGTTGTTCCTCACCATACCCTCATGCAAGCCATCCAGGTTCGGGTAGGGGGAAATCTTTGCCATCATCTGCACTGAAAAGAAAACAATCATAAGTTAAGAAAAAGCAGTGAAATACAACCATATTTTTTAATAACTGCAACAGTAGCAAATGGCATTGATGCAGATTTGCGCAGTCCACAAGGTTTATGAAGAGTGCTTTTTGCCTCCAGGATGGATTCTCGGAAATTGAACAGTACTACTTCTGCGCAAAAAAAAAAAAATAGAGGAGAGGAAAATTGTCAGCTGTACATTTGTTTTTCTAGCAACACAGACACTGCACCCTAACAGATGGGCCAAACTAAATATTTTTAATGTGGGAAAGAAATCAGAATTTTCAAATGAGCACCAGGCACATAAAGGGAACTACCAAAAATTAAAATAAATAAAAACATGAAAAAGCAGCCCTCTAGGTCTCCATTTAAAGTAAAGAAAATATGTGTAGCAGCCTGGAATACCTGACATCATAAAATTAAATTGCATTTCCGGAAACCACTTAATGTGTGATCGGTCAGAACCTGAAATGATGTATTATTTTGTTTTGTTTTTGAGGACTACCTTGTGCGCCTTCTGTAAATGCACAAAATTCTGATCCCTTACTCATGCACTTGTTTTTTGGTGCTTGCATTCAGCAGTAATCAATTCTAACGTAACCTGCTGCATACAGTCCTCAGTGGTGACTCTCAGTAAGCTACTTGCATGCCTGTAAAAGCAATGGAAAGCGGCTAAGGAAAACAAACCAAAAAAACAGAGCACCGGACAAACATCAATTCTTGGAATAATCGGCGGATACGGCCTCAAAACACACGATGGATACTCCAAGTCAGGAATTGTGCGATCGTGAAATTTAACATATTCATCAAAATTATTGTCCGGGCACCTGCACAGGAAATTAGGATCTCATGAAAATTACACTGTAACAGAAGGTATTCAGACATATACAAGTACGTTGGCAAAGCCTTAAATAAAAAGAAACGTGGACATTTCCATGTAACAGCCACAAAGCAGTCGCAGATAACTGAAAATGCCAGATAGCTCGCACACATAACACTGGAAAGCTCTCTGGCACAAACTACTTCCATTCCTCGTACCATACGAATGGCAGACTCCGCGTAGCACATTATGCAACGCCAAACAGACCTAGCGGCGCAAACGGCCGACGACTACCGGCATGGCAAGAACGTGTCGTCGCACGCTGAGGGCGGAGCGGTTCTCCGACGGCAAGCGGTGCCGGTGAACGAGTCAGCAGCACGGAGCAATGGCGGGGACGTTTTTATGAGAAAGCAGATAAGCGGCGCCGGTAGCGGCGGCGCGACGCCGCCATTACGGAATAAGATTCGTGCACATGCGTTTTAAGCCCTGCAGCGACGAACGAGTAACGAAAGCAAAAGCTGCGCACTTTTTTTCCTGGCACTGTGAAATAGAGGCCATAATGCATTTCTACATCACAACTCACCTGGAACGTGTCGTTCCCAAAGTGCATTTCAACACATGGCAGAGTGCAAGCACTGGCGGCGGCTCTCAAGCTGCGCAGTTTGTGCTCGTTCGCATTCAACTTTTATCGGGCCCAGCGTTGCGAACAGGTGCGTCGCCGATGTCATTTTCCGGCACTGTTTGTAGAGACAGGGCAGTATCCTCGCAGGCAGCACGAGGGAACACACATAATCTGTCGCACCGGCTACACGTGCAGCTTTCTGTGCGCGCGAACTTCACACAACCAGATATGGATACGGATGAGGCGCGTTTCATATGCTGCGACTGGACCGAAAATATCCGGTGTAGTCGGTGAGGCCGCAGTGCGATTTTCGGTCAGTGCTTTCACATGCCACACCGACACAACGAATTCGGTCGGAGGAACAGACAAGGTCCCTTGAAATTTGCATAGGCAGCCCATTATTAACCTCTACAGAAACATCACACAGATTGTGTTGATGATTTTATGAATAGCGTATTTTTATATGCAAGGCATTATTCCGTATGTTTTCATTAGAATAAACAATTTTGCTTCCACCGCGGTTACAGCTCCCACGTGACCGCACGTCGCACGCCCTTTCTGCGCTCCCCAATGGTCAGTCGCAGAGCGAACACACCGACGCTGCGGCTGAATACCAACCGGACGGAACTCGATCGCAAGCCGTCTGCGACTAAACCGACGGCTCTCCTCAGTCGCAGACCAACAGAATTCGCAGTGTCGCAGGCGAAAATCGCATGCATGTGACACAGGCCTGAGTCTATTTTGTTTAAAACGAGAAAAGTCATGCCTAGACGCCGCAGTGGTTACAAAAACATTTTACATGATTTCTTGACTAACAATTTATATTTGAATCTCGGTTTTTAAAGACTCTTTTGGATGTATAATTTCACTGTGATCAGGAGCCGGAAAGGACGGCAAACAAAGAAGTCGAAACTGCGGATCTTCTGTCTCATCTCTAATTAGCATGCGCAGACACGGTTTGGTCACATGGCCTCCGAAATGATACTCGCGCTCTCGGGCGGGTTATCTTGCAGGCTTGGCGACCCGCTCCTGACGGTGAGGGTCATAGTTTGGAGTAGTGATTCTTCTCGGGAGTGGAAAGGGGGACACATCGCCTGCATTTACCTTTCTCTCTTGAGGGGATGCTCGGTGCGCTGTTGAAGGGGGGAGAGAAAGAGAAAAGTGCTCGCTGCGCGCCGCGTAGGAGAGGGCGTTAGTGTGAGCGAAGAGCCAGGCCTGGTGGGAGAGAGGGGAGCCAGGGAGAGAAAGACTGAAAAAAAAAGAAAAGAGCTGGAGACGCGCTCGAAGGAGCCCGTCCCGGTGATGCGCAAGCGTGGGGAAAAAACGATTTAGACAAGGGCTAAAAGGTGGGTTTTTTCAGTGAATGCAAGGAGCAGCCACAGGGCGCGTCGCGTTGTTTCGCTGGGTCCGGGGGGCAAGAGCAGTTTTTCACAGCTGGTGGATGGGAGGCCAAGGGTGTTAGTTTGGCGCGCGACGAGGCGGAGACACAGAGCATAGAGAGAAAGCTGTGGAGTCGTTTGCCTCTACCATTGTAGAGAACGCGTCGAGAAGCCGTGGGCCTTTGTACACTTATTTCAATGCTCTGCTAGTCGGAGCCAACACTGCTCTTTACTAAAGCAATATCCCAAGGCGCATTTGTAATGCATTTATAATGGTCACTCCCCTTGACATTTCTTTTTAACACGGAAACATCTGTAGTAACGCCTGGCGGCTACCAGAGGGCCGCGCTGCTTGAAAAGGGCTCACTGACGAACCAGGCACAATGCCACTGTGAATGGGAAGCGAAACAAAATCGCAAAAGGAAGAAAGGAAGAGTATACATTCCTTTTTGTAGCCAACAGTCATGCTGAATGCCTATCTCTGAGCCGTGCTACACGGCGCACTCATTTTTTGCTTTCATTTCTCATTTTCTTTCCAGGCCACCCGCTTTCCCCCTCGCGTTGCATTGGGAGGCGTACCACCAGCGCGATGTATAGCAGGAACTTTGGAAAATCAATAATCGCTACTTGGGGACATCTTGGGCAGGGGCTGTTACAGTAGTGCGAATATCTGTGTCGCATAACATTCTGTTCTTTGGCTAGTTCGTGAGACGGGGACATGGTGCAAATATTGACAGGCGATCACCACAATGTGATGAAACAAACGTGCGACAGGACCAATTATCGACCTCCTCGCCTCCGCTTGCGCTGCGCATTTTCTGTGCCTTGCTTTTATTTCTGCTGCTAGCACAGCTGTATCTTCGAATCTTGTCTGCGTCGCTTAGTCTTCGGCCGCTCGCACCGCTGAGTCCTGACAGGATCGAGGTAGCCAAAGCAGGTCCCTGTGTGTATGATCGCGTCCATGCCGCCAAACAGCGCCAGGTTGGATATTGCCCGCAAAAGTTTGTTGACGCTGTCGAGCATGTAGGCGGTCATCGTGCTGACCTTGTCAATGACTCATTTAACGTAATGGAACGCATACGTAAATGTGTTTTGGTCACTGGGAATTAGGCCACGGTCCTGCGCCATGGTCAGCTTGAACATAGATTCTACAGTCATTCCACCCAGTGCGGTTGTGGTTTTATCGGTAGTGGCACACGGACAGTTGCGTTGACATTCGTCCCACCACTGGTCGTCCACAGTTCGTAGTGCCTGTTGTAGGCACTCAGTGGCCAACCGAAGGACAAACGTCGTCCCACACAGGGCGCCACCATTGAGGAACGCATTGTTGAAGGCATCTATACTGCAATCTACAAAGTGTCGAATCGGGGACATCACCTCTATGCCCTGGTCTCCGCTCTCGGGTGAAAGCCAACTTGGGCAACCGAATTAAAATCGAAGGCCGTAAACCAGACCGAGCACGGCGCAGAGTATATATACTTCTCCTATGCTTGTGTTTGTTCAGAGGCAGTTAAGGGAAGCGGGGGAGGTCACTGACAGTGACAGTGGTGCTTGTCGTCATCACTGTATCAAGCGCTACGGGAAGCGATCAGTGGTCGTGCCCCGAGCTTAATCGAGTAATGCAATTCTAGTTTTACGCCCTTACACCCCAACGATCTCCAGGGGTCCAACTAAGAAAAACTACCCATTTAACATCCTGGATCTTAAAGCGGGGTGCAAAATGGGTGTTACCTTATGAAAACACCCTTTTCACGAAAACCATGGGTGCTGTAAGGGTTAATAGATGCCATTCTGCCCTTAAGGGTGCAAAGTGGTTTACAGTGTAGAATTGATGATGAAGTGTCATCTTGTGCTTAATGTCATGTTCCGAAAATGACTTCACCATGTGCCACTGTGTCTGAAGCCATGACATATATCTCTGCAGGACTCATGAGGCCACTCTAACATAGCTGAGCTCCTGAACATTTGTGTAAATTATGCTCCTTAAATCAACATTTCGGATAAAATCGCCGTTTTGGCTAGAAGCTTTATATGCAATATAACCTTTATAAAATTGTTATCGTGAGTTCTTGCAGCGAAGACGCACTGATTAAAATTTAGGGCCATGTAGTAATGAAAAAGTAACGAGTGGTACTTTTTTCGGTAACGGTAACAGTAAGGCGTTACATTTTTTTTGTAGCTAAGGTAAGGCAGTAACGCGTTCCTTTTTTAGCGTAAAGAGTAACGTATTTAGTAATTTTTCGGTAATGCCTACAACACTGGATGCAGTGTGATGGAATGGCGACGACATCAATGTCTGTGACCTGCGAGGCGACCGCGCCTACGTGAACAGGGAGACGAGGGCGCCCACAAAGGTACGCTACCCGCTCCAAGGCACGAGAGCCGATAAATCCTATACGATGGCTGCAAAGGCGGGCTTCAACATCGACGATCACCGCCATGGTAAAAGCGCGGGAGGCTAGTATCAACCGGATGAAGAGGCGTTCAAGTACGCAACGAGAAGCGGACATGAAGCGACAGAAGCGTGCGGCCAACATCGAGTTGCGGAAACGTGAAGCGGAATCAATGCGGTAGAGGCGCGAACTGGAGGCTCAGGTAGGTGGTGGTGGTGAAAACTTTAATGGACTCAGGGGAGTTTAGGGCACGCAGGTCCTTCCTTGGTCGAAGATAGGCAGCGCCGTGATAATCTTCTGTTTTATGACCTTTCTGACGTAAATTCTTAGTCCTGGGATGAGACTGAAAAAAAAAACTTGTTAAAGTACTTTCATCAGCCTAGAATATGCCACCGTCGGAACTATCGATTGAACGGGCTCATATACTTGGAGCTTTTTCTGAAGATAAAACCAGGCCAGTTATTGCGAAGTTCTCGTTTTTTTAAAACAAAAAAAAATTTCTTCGCGGGTTCTAAACTGAAAGGTAATGACATTAGTGTAGGTGAAGATTATTCTCTCATGACTCGGCAGGCGCGGAAAAAACTCGTTTAATTTGGTATCGCTCAAAAGTCTAAACTCAAACTGCGCTATAATAAGCTTTACATGAACGGTAGGTGTTACTGTCACGATCAGCTTAACGACAGCGTTTCTGAAGTTCGCGGCGTTGGATGCCTCTCATCCGAATCGCCCGCAGATAAACAATGCGTGAGGGGTAGCGGGCACTCGTCACTGTCCAATCGCTCATTTTTGTTTCCGTATACTAATATTAGAAGTGTTCTGCCTAAACGTGATGAACTTTGTGCGACTATCGACGCATGTGATGCCGACATCGTTTGCCTTACTGAAACTTGGCTCTCAGCTAAAGTTGACAGCTCGGAACTATTCCATTGTCGCAAGCATTTTACCACTTATCCGTACGACAGGGGCGACAGAAACGGTGGTGGTGTTTTGCTAGCTGTTGCTGGCACACTTTTTTCTTCTCCTGTTCATCTTGTTACTAGACTAGAACTTCTTTGGGTTGAACTGCGCACGCGCGTGAAAAAATTGAATTTGGGCGTTTGCTATCGCCCTCCCACGTAAAGTGCCACTTTCGTTGAAGAACTTCATGATGCTGTTTGCGCGATTACCGTTCGCTTTCCAAATTTTCCTATTCTTTTGGTTGGAGACTTCAACTTTACAACTACTATTTGGTCTAATGTACGTTCTTATGCCGACCCTTTTTCCATGGAGTGCGATGATTTTTTGCGCTTATGTGCCGACTTTAATCTCTTAAAACTTGTTACTAAGCCTACCCGCGTTGCATCTTCATCGTCCAACTTGTTAGACCTTGTTCTTGCCACGTCGCCTGATCCTGTTGCTCCAATATCTTGATTGCCGGGATAAAGTGATCATTGTATGCTTCATTTTTCATTGAGCGTCGTGTCACCACGCCAAAATAACGATTCTAAATACTTCCGTGACTACAAAAATGCCAACTTTGAGGCCATAAATCGTGAACTCGCTGGTTTTAACGATGTGTACTTAACGCCTTTTCACGAGCGTCCAATCGAAATTAACTGGAACCTTTTTAAGCAGAAAATTGCATTCATGACAGATTCTTATGTGCCCCTGATAAGAGTATTAACTAACAAATGTTCGCCCTGGTTTAGTTCTTCACTAAAAAGGCTATCAAACAAAAAGAAACGTCTGTTTCGTTCCGCCAAACTGTCCAATTTTGTGCTCTGGTGGGATGCTTATCACTCCGCTGCGTCCGAATATAAGTCAGCACTAAAACTAGCTAAAGAGACTTTGTTTAGTCATGCTCTTCCGTCGATGCTATTAAATAATCCCAAACAATTTTGGAACGTGGTTAAAAAACTGATCCATATACAATTAATCTTAAAACTTTAGACGGTCAAGTAATTCTGAGTGAAATGTGTGCTGATGTTCTTAATGATGTGTTTACAGCTTCTTTTACTAACGATTTAATTACCGCAATTCCTCTTCACCCACCCCACGACTTCTTTTCTATGAACCCCATTATAATGAATTCTGTTGGCATCGAAAAAATGAAGACGTCATCATGATGCGGAGTGGATAGCATAAACTTTAAAATTTAAAAATATACCAAAGTGTACAGTGCTATTATTCTTCCTTAACTCTTTCAACAATCCCTTGTGTCTGGCGGTATTCCTAGTGACTGGAGGGTGGGCAAGGTGGTTCCCCTGCACAAGGCTGGTGTCAAACATTCTCCTAATAATTATCGGCCCATTTCACTTCTTAGCATCCCTTGTAAGATCATGGAACATGTCATCTGCTCTCACTTCGCCAATTTTCTTTAGTCTAATTCTTTTTTCAGTGATTGCAAACACGGGTTTCGTAAATTATTCTCATGCATGACGCAACTTGTATGCATTACACATGATCTTCATTTCATTCTTGACCGTGGTTCCATAGCTGACTGTATATTCTTCGATTTCTCCAAAGATTTTGACAAAGTCTCTCACCAATTACTACTTTTCAAATTAAATAATTTCAATCTCGACCCTAACATCATCTCGTGGCTTCAGACTTTCCTCACTAATCGTTCTCAATACGTGACTGCTAATAAATCCAACTCTCATTACACTCCAGTAGGCTCAGGCGTTCCGCAGGGTGCTGTCTAGGGCCCCTACTTTTTCTCATTTATATTAATGACTTGCCTAACAAAATTGCTTCTTCCGTATGTCTTTTTGCCGATGATTGCTTTATTTACCGTGAAATTAACAGTGACTCTGACAGTTCTGTCCTTCAATGTGATATTAACCAAGTTTCAGAATGGTGCAAATTATGGTACATGGAACTTAACATTAATAAGTGTAAACATTTGCGTGCTTCTCGACGTAACACTGGAATAGCCACTTACGACCTTAATAATATCCCTCTTGAAACTGTGTCTTCGTATAAGTACCCTGGTGTGCATGCACATAACTTCTAATCTTTCTTGGAATCTGCACGTAGAATTTATTACTAACAATGCTAACCGCATGTTGGGGTACCTGCGCAGAAACTTCTCCCTTTCTTCTACTTCAATAAAATTGCTCCTTTACAAAACCTTTCTCCGGCCTAAATTGGAATATGCAGCATCTGTCTGGGACCCTGACCTGTCATCATTAGCTACTGAATTCGAATCTGTTCAGAACCGTGCGTCACGTTTCCTACTTTCCAATCATCACCGTATCCCCAGTGTTACTGCTATGAAAACTACTTTATCATTGCCACCTCTTTCACTCCGCAGAAAAATTTCGCGCTTATGCCTATTTCATAAGATCTATTACTACAATCCCGTCCTTAAGGGCCGGCTACTAACTACCTCTACATATGTTTCAGGCCGCATTGATCATCTTCGCAATGTAGGTGTTCCGTCATGCAATACTGAACACGCTTTTTCTTCTTTTCTCCCCGAAACTTCTGACAGTTGGAACCACCTTCCCAGGCATATTGTCGATATTTCCAATCCAAGTTCTTTTAAGACTGCCCTATGTAATCTTTATTTGTAGATTTTAGTCAGTTTTATTTTGCGTTCGTTTTCGTTGTCTTTTTGCTGTCTGCCGGAAATGTTCTCTTTTTTTGGGAATGGCTGTTTTTCCCCTTTAATTCTCTTGCCGTACTTTGTGTTATGTTTTGTTCATTTTTCGCCGCGTTTTCGTTTCTTCTATTTTGCTTTTCGGTTGCACTGTATCAGACCCAATGTATGTCCTCCCCACTCCCCTACTTAATGCCTTCGGCCCTGAGGGTATTTGAATAAATAAATAAATAAATAAATAAATAAATGGTATACAGCACGGTACGTGTTATGGAAAAAGTGTCTAACATCTGCGGGTATGGTCCTCGTTTCTCATATGGGTAAATAACATAACCCGCTTCTTTCATCCTGACATGCGAAAGAAAGCACGCAATTGCTCTCATGGATGCTTCCCCAAACAAAATAGAGCAATGCTTATTTTCCTCTGAGGTGCGGAAAAATGACACAGTCGCTGGTTGGTTCAGGCGCTCGTGACTCTCCCGCAAGAAAAAATAAGTGCTTGAGAGCGCAAATGCGAAAGCCTTTCCCTGTCTTCAATATACCTTAATTTTTCATCTCCTGCTTTTCCTGTAATTTTTCTTGTCTGTATATTTGTTTATTTCTTAATTATATTTTCTTTTCAATTTTTCAATATTTATTTTCATTTATTTTCACTTTTCGTTTTTATTTTTATAATTTCTGGTATATTTCTTTACATATACGTAGCTTGAGAACTGCGGCTTAATCAAATTTTACCTTTTTGTTTTAATTACCGCAAACTTACGATTGATAGTTCGTGCGGACAATTCCCGTCTACAACTTTCGTCCACGCCACTTATGAGCCAGGAAAGCCTTCCGCCTTAAAATGTTCTCTGGGACGTTATGCCGCGCGACTATCCACGCCTTGCCGCAGCTGCGCGCGTTGAGCCGACGGCACTCGCTTCCTTCGCAACTATGTAATCACGTGACGCTGCGTTGCGGAGCCGACGGCCCTCTCGCAACTGCCGGAATTCGCGTGACGCTCAATTCGCTATATAAAAACGTGTGGCGTGTGCTTACCTTCATGTGATTACCTTAACTGTCTTGCTAGGTTCAGCCGGATAGAAAAACAGCAAACTTTTTTGAGCGAAAAGCTCTACTTTTCGAATGCAAAGCTGGAGGTCAAATGACGCATGGATTTGACCTCTGGCTCGCCGCACGTGTGGCTGAGATGTCATAACACGCACCTTGACGCACAGGTACCGCTCGTTCCGCAGCTGCGCTGATCGCGGTTCAGACCGCATGCTCTCAGAATTTGCGTCACGCGACTAACCACGTAATTCGCTCTTGCTGGTTAAAGGCCAGAGCTCACCGCTTAGACACCCCCCTCCCCACAAGTCACATGTATGAGAGGCCAAATGGTCAGCACTTTCGTTAATAATATTCCTTCAGTGGCAACAACAGCCACCGCAGAAGGTGAGGTGGCTTCCAGGCCCTAAGGGAATGGGATCTACAGGAGCTCACCAATCTGACGAGTGCTCCTTGCCACCGGGTGTATCTGTTGCTAAACCGTCGTCGTAGTTTTGGAGGATGCACCCGCCGCGGTGGCTCAGTGATTAGGCCGCTCGACTACTGATCCGGAGCTTCCGGGTTCGAAACCGACCGTGGCGGCCGCGTTTTTGTGGAGGCAAAACTTTAAGGCGCCCGTGTGCTGTGCGATGTCAGTGCACGTTAACGATCCCTAGGTGGTCAAAATTATTCCGGAGCCCTCCACTACGACACCTCTTTCTTCCTTTCTTCTTTCACTCCCTCATTTAGCATTTCTTTGCCCCGCCGCGGTGGCTCAGTGGTTAGGGCGCTCAACTACTGATCCGGAGTTCCCGGGTTCGAACCCGACCGCGGAGGAAAAACGCTAAGGCGCCCATGTGCTGTGCGATGTCAGTGCACGTTAAAGATCCCCAGGTGGTCGAAATTATTCCGGAGCCCTCCACTACGGACCTATTTGTTCCTCTCTTCTTTCACTCCCCACTTTATCCCTTCCCTTACGGCGCGGTTCAGGTGTCCAACGATATATGAGACAGATACTGCGCCATTTCCTTTCCACCAAAAAACCAATTATTATTATTATTATTATTATTACGGCGCGGCACAGGTGTCCAACGATATATGAGACAGATACTGCGCCATTTCCTTTCCCCCAAACCTATTATGATTATTAAGCAAGGTATCCAAGGCTTCTCTACTTACTGTATTTTGTCCCACCCCTGGGCATTGTGGGCACGCCCAAATTGCGTGGTCGAGGGTCCTTCTCGCCCCCAGTGTTTGCAATGATCGTTATCCCTAATCTATGGTAGCACGTGAAACGCCCAGACCATCCGAGGCCGCCACATAGAGACTGTGGAGGAAGTTGCGACAGCCATCTCTTGTGCAGGAACAGATTGCAAGGCTAAAATTAGCGACAGCAAAACCACCGTTTAAAATTTTGGAAAAGGGAGGGTGTCACTGGAAGCGGCGAAAATCCTCACCTAAGGAACGCTGAATAGGAAAATTATGTTATTTTGGGACCCGCCGCAGTGGCTCAGTGGTTTGGGCGCTCGACTACTGATCCGAACGGAGTTCCCGGGTTCGAACCCGACCGCTGTGGCTGCGCCTTTGTGGAGGAAAAACGCTAAGGCGCACGTGTGCTGTGCGATGTCAGTGCACGTTCAAGATCCCCAGGAGGTCGAAATTATTAAGGAGCCCTCCACTACGGCACCTCTATCTTCCTTTCCTCTCTGCCTCCCTCCTTTATCCCTTCACTTACGGCGCGGTTCAGGTGTCCAACGATATATGAGACAGATACTGCACCATTTCCGTTCCAAAAAAAACAATTATTATTATCATTTTTATTATTTGGACGCCCGCGCACGCTGCCTTCACTGGTAACGAGGCGGCTCAGGAGCTATCGTTAGCTAACTTCAGGGTAGCCCCCCTCCCCCCCACCCCCCGGGAATACGACGAGCGCCAGAAAAACTGTGTGGAAACAATCGACCATTATAAATTCGGATGTAGACTGGTGCCCCCGCTACATGTTGGCCTAAATAATAGAGAAGCTGTCGCGTGGAGGCGGCTCCGATATATTTCCTGCCAACACATACGCAGTTTTAGCCCAGGTCGCTGGAGAGTGCGGGAAGACGTCCAATCAGACGGATGCCTTCCAAACGGCCTCGAGTGTCTCCAGCATTTAAGATTCCCAAACAATTGTGTGCTTAACATCTTAACCACACGTCAACGACAGAAGCAGCAAAAACGCGCTATAAGCTCTTGCCTAACTGCACTTTAGTTCAGCAAAGTGGCCCCCTGAATTTTTATGTTATTCCGCTGTCGTAGTGTGAATGTTCATGTATCGCGTTGCTGTTTGAATTGCACGTGTGTAAATAAACTTTTGTAGCGAAACTACACAAGGATTGCCAGCGGTGCATTTAAGTTGAGTGTCACTAGTGTACTGAGCATTCGCCACTAGTTGCACCGAGCCAAAAGTGTTCCCCCGATGTGCCGCGCTGCGCCTTTCCTCAAAATCCAGTTTTCAGTCCTCTTTCTTTCTTCTTTCCCCCTCTCCTAGCCGCCGCGGTGGATGAGTGGTTATAGCGTTCGGCTGCTGGCCCGAAAGACGCGGGATCGATCCCGGCCGCGGTGGTCGAATTTCGATGGAGGCGAAATTCTAGAGGCCTGTCTGTTGTGCGATGTCAGTGCACGTTAAAGAACGCCAGGTGGACTAAATTTCCGGAGCCCTCCACTACGGCGCCTCTTTCTTCCTTCTGTAGTCATTTTCGCCCCAAAAATCAATTTCAATTCATGCGATATTTTTGATCCGCAGACAATCTTACATTCGAATCCAGGATAACGAACATGGACCTTTTCGTTTAGGAGCCAGGGATACACCACAGGGCGCGGTGCTCTCTTACCTGTTATTCTATTTGGCTATCATGCACCTACCGGCCCAGCTGGGCGCTGTTGCCAGTGTGCAGAATGCTCTGTATGCCGATGACATCTCAATGTGGGTTATGCAGGGCTCCCTCGGAGATTAGGCCAACCTGCAGGACGCAGCGACCATAGCGGACAGTTATGCTTGCCGATGTGGCCTCCATTGCTATCTCCAAAAATCTGAATTGTGCACAAACGTGTAAAATTCAGACTTGTGCACAGACGTGCACAATTCAGATTTAAGCGCAAGCGCCCTGTCACGTGGTATCTTTCATATTTCGTGGTCTCTGTTTGGAACGCGGAAAAAAGGAATACGTGAGACGTATCATGTAGGAAACAATTTTTTAGAGGTTTCTGAAGGTGCTCTAGAACTTCGCGTATCATACTTGGAATCTACAGCGAATACTCAAAAAGTTGATGAATCAAACAAAGCTAATGAATTAGTTAAGGTAAAATAAAAAAAATGTGGAATAGATCAGATAATCCAGGATATACAAAGCGAAAGATGTCGGCGTTCACAGTGTTCATTGGCGTTGGCCTATGGCGTTGGCGTGGAAGGGCGCATAACTGGCTCCCTGGATATGAGGAGGCCTCCTTCGTGCTTTGATACATGTGGCCGTGGGGAGAGAGAGATGTGGCCTGAATGCATTAGAGCTGACAGCGTTGTGGCTGACATCGGTACTGCAACAATAGCTAGGCCGCAGCGTTCATTTGGTGATCAATCTTTCGCGGTCAACCGTTAACTGCATGCCACCTCCCAGGGTGGCAGGGAGGGCCCACTGCCTATCCAGTGTGCGGAACGCAGTCAAAGCAGGCTTTTGCAGTTGGACACGAACACCACGCACAAGAAAGCGAGATTGAGGTCTGCACTGGCCCACGGAGCCGATTGTGCGTCTTTCCTTCCGTGAAAATTAACGGCCTTTGCCAAGGGTTCAACGCCAATGCACTCTATGAAGGTCGTCGGCTCACTTGTTATGTTTGGTTTTTGACGAAAGGAAATGGCACAGTAACCGCCTCAGATATCTCGGTGGACACCCGAACCGCGGCGTAAAAGAAGGGATAAAGGAGGGAGAGAAAGAAGAGAGAACTGAAAATGGGAGGTTGGATGTTGAAGAAAGGCGCGGCGCTGCGCAGCGGCGGAGCACCTGTGGCTGGGTGCTACTAGTGGCGCATGCACAGTAGTGCCTAAGGAGCGAGAGAGAATGCGCCGTGCGTGACCTCACTCCTGCTTTGACATACGCCGGCTCGCCCGAAGCATGCAGTTGACTAGCATACTGAAGCTTTTCGCTTAATATTAGCCGGAATGACTCTAGGCCAGTGCCAATATTATGCACTCGATTCCATTCGCGTCCGAAAATGCGTTAATTTTTAAAACCTAGGCTCAAGTTATGTGGGACAACTTGTATAGTCGATAATGCCGAAACATTGAGATTTATAATTCGTCATTTTTTCAATGCATGGCAAAAGTGAACGCTGTTCTATACAGTTATCGGAAGCTTACGTTAATGTCCCTTTAGTTTAATTCATGTTTGTGTATAACGAATCCCTAAGATATCCCAAGACTATTTCGTTACTTCGCAGTTCACATTTGCAGATGACTACTCGTCGTTCGCAGGTGACGGATTTTGTTTAGAACAGCGTGGAAGTGTAGCCAACGTCATTTTGACTCTGTTGTCTTTTTAAAGTGGCGCAATTATTGCGTGTTGTGACACCAAATGTATTCCAACAGGCCTTCTAACCTTCGCAGTTTTCGTGAATGGCACAATCTTCTTGCTGAGGCCCATATGAGGTCGCGTGCGCTATAATATCCATCTAATCATCACCTCCATGTAAATCAGCCTCAATAATACCGGTGTAGGACAATGGCTTCTCCCATATCCTTCAAACAAATCGTGTCCTTTGACAGGTTCCGCAACTTTATCGCGGTAAACCACTTAATCTTATCTGCCCATCTGATATTCTGCCGCCTATTTCGCTTGCTTGCTCCTACGATCCTTCCACTTATGACCATCGGTTATCTGCCTTCACATCACATGTGTTCGCAATGGCCGTTTGTCCTTGATTTTAAATACGCTAAGATGTAGTAGAGTATGTTCACTGGCCAATTCTCCTCTCTTCCTGTGTCGTAACATGCATCTACCATGTTGATTTCTATAGTCCCCTGTGCTGCCCGCAACCTACTTATAAGGCTTTCCGTTAGTATAGGCAATGTCTACGCTTCATATGTAATCGCGCTCGATATAAAAATGTTTAATTGTTGAGTCGTGCAGGATAGTGGAAATCAGCTATTCATGACCTCAGACTTGCTGCTAAATACAAGACACAAAAATATTTTTTATTTTCCTTATTATTTCCATCGCGTCGTCATAATGAGCGTCTATCTGCCCTTAGTACATACATTCAGGTTTCGCATACAAAAGTAAAATACTCTGCCCTTCCGAGACAAGTGAAAAAAAAATGTGCCGCCACCATCTGAAAGATGTTGGAGTAAGGAGCGTTAGCTGCTTGGTAGCGCGATCTATTGTGCATGCGATAGATTTCCACGTGATTAGGCTACTTTTCCATCCATCACGGCGAGCGGGCGCCTTACGCCTTGAGGTCGAATATTTTCTGACCAATTTGTGTCGAAAACGTTTTTCGACTCTTGGGGGCTATTTTTCTTTACCATAAGGGGGTAGGTCCCCGAATGAATGAATGAAGGAATGAAAACTTTATTGTTCGCCGAGAGGGAGCCCCCCAAATACGCGCTCCCTGCACGCAGACGTGGGACGCGGGTAGGGAATCCTTCGCAGACTAAGGATACAAGTGAAGATAAGGGAAGATGCTTTGATTTGTAGCCTCAGCCGCTAGGCGGGTGGCTTGCTGCTAGATGGCGGGGTCCTCGCTCCGAAGCGACACTTGTCAGGCTTCTGTACTGTTGATGTTTAACCGGCGCCCGAAGATCGGCGCATTGCCAAATTATGCGACGAAAAGTGCCCCTGTCACCACAATTCGCCATGGGGTACTAAATTTTGAACTACCGAATGCTGACGTCACGGCCGCCATTTTAAGCATGACCATAAATAAAGATTAACCTAAATAGGCGATACTGGTGTCTTACATGGTTTATTTATCCAGCCCATTACTAAATGCCATTATTGAGATTTTGAAGTCATGGTACAAATAAATATAAGTGATGATTTTAAGCTTAACTGTGACTGAGTATTAACTCCATTAGCTAATTTTGGTGTCTAACGAGTTCTACCCCTCTAGACGCGTCCAAATATCTAATTTGTTTTAGGATGGCCTCATTATTACATAGTATAAGCGAGTAATCTTAGTCACGTGACTAGCTCATTTCGACGTCACAAAATCAGTGATCTCACCAGTCATTCACAATGTCGATATACTAATGGCGTCACCAATGAATCACCAACTGGGTTGCTATATCGATTTACTATGGGCGGCCGCCATCTTCAATTCCTCTGTTTCACGCCGAATGGAGGCGGTAGCAGATGCCACGAAATCGAGAACTGCCATGAATAAGAGCTAACGCTTTTAAAACTTCATACATGTTTGAAATATTTTGAAGGGCCATCTTTATATTTTGCCTGTCAGGGTACTCGATTTTGCTTGGCTATTAGTCTCCTAAGGTACTTATCCAGGTTGTGTTATCAGCTAACCGCGAATTTCCAGGCTATTGCCGATCAGCTTTTACTGCTAACTCTTCTCAGTACACGATCCAGAATACATAATTTTAACGCAGGTGGGAATAGTACTGAATAGATATTGTCGCCCTGGACTGACGTCCATCCCGTCTTGGATATTATCACTTTCCTTGCGGGTGTATATTGTACCTATAAGGCCGCTATAGTTGTATTTTTCTGCAGTTTTGGATATTTATCTTCTTAACACTGGAAAGACAATTCCCACTGAACTGCTGTGCATTCAGATAAGTGAAATGTTTTCTCCTACTACACGCAGGACAATATCGGGGTTGCTTTTATTGTGCGTATATGTTTATCAACTGGTTAAAGGTGTAAATATGGGCCGCAGCCACTCGCCTTTGGAAAGGCCAGCCACCTTCGTTCGTCAACGAAATTCTAAGATTCCTCAAACGGTTCAGCGATTAACTTATCGAATACCCTGCATGATCATGTTATGTTTGCTTATGCAAGTTGTGCTACTCCGGTATCGAGAAATTCTTTTGCTCAGCTTAACCCGCCGTCTGTGGTATAGGAAAGCCATCTTGAGCTCTTTTATTACCTGAAAGTATTTTCAGCACAGAACGCTAATTTCGCGGTGCTTAATACACGGGAGGCGCTAACGTGAATTTTTAACAAAAAAACTGATGATGATGATTGCCAGCGCCAATACCCAGAGCATTATTAGGGACGGAATAGTGTTCGTACCGTCATCTTAGTCGGAGTTGTTTTACGATTCGGCATGATTTACTCTTTCAGTTGAGTAGAACCACAACCCGGTTAAAAAATAATTTGATTCTCATGAGCAATAATTCAAACATTTGCCTATACTTAAACACTCGGATAATGATGGGACACTGTCACAAAATTCGGCACGTTTTCGAAAAAAAAATCGGCGCTGCGCATAAGCAATCGCGCCCGCGCGCGGTAAAATAAAACAAAAACAGCGGGGAAGGACCCCCGGAGAGTGCGTAGCTTTGAGCGTACTGCTCCAACTCAGCTCGCAGGCGCGGCGCGAGGGAGGCAAGCCACGTACGGCGTAGATTCTTCTAGAATGTCGGAGAAGTTTCTGCTCGTTCTCGACTGAAAGGGGGTAACCTTAAACGCGCTAAAGTGATAGCCTCTCCCCTTCGCTGCGGCGCCTATGACTCAGCGCGGCGAGAATGGCTTTCTCTGGACGTTGATTTGCGCGCTCGACCAATGGTGTCGCGCGCCCGACGCGAGAAGGAGAAGGAGTTTCTGCAGTTGAAGCTGCGTGTATGTGCGCGCCTGCCTTGGCGTTCTGTGGACTCGCTGGCAATGAAGCAACACGTTGTCGCGTTCCACTCTTAAAGGCGAAGCTTAAGCGTCCTACAACCTTTTTTACTATGTGAATATGAGGCGACGGTGACGAAGAATTTCCCAGTACACCAAGTACACGAAGCTTCGGCCCTTCAGTGACTCGACTGCTGCGCCAGAGTACACGCGATCAATCCAGTCGGCTGGGGCAGCGTTTCGATAGAGCCGAACCGCAAACGCGCGTGTGCTGTGCGGTAAGTGGACATTATCGACCCCCAGATGGTGGTGGTGGTGGTAGTAGTAGTGGTTTTTATTAAAATAATAGCAATAAGGTAGCAAAATATTTTTGCTAGCCCCGGCATATGCCATCGATACTGAAGCACCTGAGCTGGGGCAGCGGAAATAAAGGATAGCTGGCAGAATTGAGAAATTAAGTGAAAGAGGTGAGGGGACAGGTAGAGAGGATCGCGGGACAAGTAATATATACAAACTATTTACATATTAAGAAATGTTTCCATGTTTTGCGCTTGATTAGTTTATGTTGAAGGAATTAAAACGCACACGGGTCGAAATTATTCCGGAGCCCATCACTACAGCACCTCTTTCTACCTTTCTTAGTTCCTCATTTATCCCTTCCCTTACGGCGCAGTCCGAGTGCCTACTCAGATATGTGAGGCATTTACTGCGTCATTTCCTTTCTTCAAAAATGTAAATTGTAAATTAGCTCTTGGCAACTCCACTCGGCTACTGATCCGGAGTTTCCGGGTTCGAACCCGATCACGGCGGCTGCGTTTTTGTGGAGAGAGAGAAAGCACTTTATTAGCAACCGTCAGAGAGTATGAGTGATGGGCGAGAGGCAGCTCCCCTTTCACCGTCTGCCTCCCCCCTAGACGTCAGCCGGAATCAGTTGACTTCCGGCGGCGGCCTGGGCATGACCGATGACTTGTCGCTGTACTTGTTCTTCCTGGCTATGGAGGGAGGATTCCCATGACTCTCTGTTCCCACTTCGACCATTTAGCGCTGGGCAAGCCCACAGCATGTGATTTAGGGTCGCTATGTCTTCACAGTTTTTGCAAATTGGAGAGTGCACCTCAGGATGCCATTTGTGTAGGACATACGGGTTTGGAAAAGTACCCGTCTGCAGTTTTAGAGAGATTACTTCTTCCTTCTTTGTGAGAGATTTATGGGGGGGAGGCAGGGTTCTCCTTCCCATTCTGTAGTGTTCTAGAATTTCACTGTAAGCGATTAAGTGTCGCTTTTTGGACAGGGAGTATTCTGCCTGCGCTGGGGCCCGCTGTGTGAGTGCTCGGGCGACCTCGTAGGCGATCTCGTTCCCTGTGAGTCCACTATGAGCGGGTGCCCATATTATGCTAACTAGGTCGTTAGGTACGTTCTCCTTGCCTGTTTGCATAATTGTGCCAACCTCTTTGGACACTTGACCGTTGTCATAGGCTTTGATTGCAGTTTTAGTATCGGTGATGATAATTCTAGTTGATGGGTTTGTGATTGCCAGGGCAATCGCCGCCATCTCTGCCTCCTCTGGTGAAGAGTGTCTTACGCAACAGCCTGAGATTAGCTCGCCTTTGTCGCTCACTACTACTGCAGCGTAGTGGCCTTCTGGGTACTCTGCCCCATCGGTGTACACAACCCCTTGTTTTTGGAGGAGGGAGCTTTTGGAGTCTTTGGACTCTGCTTCTCCTGCGTTCCTCGTTGTGTATGGGGTGCATGTCTCTTGGGATGGGGGGTATTCTTAATTTGTTGGCAATCTCTTTGGGGATGGTGGTTATCCCCTCTCGTGATTCTGGGTTTTGGTATCCCAGTTTCCTAAGGATGGATCTGCCCGTTTTGCTCCCAGTTAGTCTCACATATTGTGCCGTGAGTTTAGCCTCGCACATTTCCTCTAGTGTGTTCGACACTCCTAGGTGGAGGATCGTCTCGGTTGATGTGCACGCTGGTAAACCTAGGGCCAAAAAACGCTAAGCCGCCCGTGTGCTGCGCGATGTCAGTGCACGTTAAAGATCCCCAGGTGGTCGAAATTATTCCGGAGCCCCCCACTACGCCACCTCTTTCTTCCTTTCTTCTTTCACTTCCTCCTTTATTCCTTCCCTTACGGGCGGTTCATGTGTCCAACGATATATGAGACAGATACTGTGCCATTTCCTTTCCCCAAAAACAAATTATTATTAATATTGGGGAAAGTAAATGGCGCAGTATATCATGTCTCGACAGACACCTAAACAGTGACGTAAGGAAAGGGGTAAAGGAGGAACTGACTGATGAAAGGAAGAAAGAGGTGCCGTAGTGGAGGTTGGTTGGTTGTGAAACTTTATTTCCAGCGGATATAGAGGAGCGACACGAAGTCGCCCGCCGCTTAAACGGCGGCCGCTATCCCTTGGGCAGCGGGGGCGTCTTCAGCCAGCTGGAGGAGCTTGATCTGTATCCCCGGGTCGGGGCTGAGCAATAGAGCCTCCCAATGAGCAGAGTCGGTAATGAAGTGACTCGCGGATAGGGACTGCGGGCAGTTCCAGATCATATGATTTACATCGGCTTTCGCATCACAATTTTTGCATTTGTTTGAGTAGAGTCCTTCCGAATAGAAGCTACACAATTGGGGATTTGGATAGGTGTTAGTTTGAAGTTTACGCCAGGCTTTGGCCTGTTGCTTGGAGAGCGTTTTATCTGCTGGGGGGAATCTGAGTCTTGCAAGCCTGTAGTGCTGCAGGATTTCTCTGTAAGAAAACAACCTGTCCTTGCCAGAGTATAGGGCGGGTGGGCTGCACGACCCAGCTCGGCGGGACAGTTCTCGAGCTAGGTTATGAGCCGCCTCATTACCAGCAAGGGAAGCATGAGCAGGCGTCCAGATTAGGCGAATGCGCCGCGTGGGCTGATAATTTAGCAGAATCCGTGCTGCTTGTGGGGAGATTCTTCCAAACGTGTAGTTACGTATAGCCAATTTTGAGTCGCTGACAATGGTTTCTGCCGAGGATCCCACAATGGCTAGAGCAATGGCTGTTTCTTCTCCAACATGTGTGTGCTGAGTGCGTATAGTGCCCCCAGTTTTGAGTGTACCACGTTCCGTGGTGACCACAGCTACCATCTTGTCAGCCGAAGAATCTGCCGCATCTACATATACCACAGAGGTATCATTAAGAAAGCGTTTGCCTAATGATTTGGCTCTCTCTGTACGACGTTCAGCGTGGAAATCTGGGTGCATGTTCCGAGGTAGTGGAGGAATGACCAGAAGCTGGCGTATATGTTTGGGAAGGTCAGTTGTGGGTCCGCCTTGTCGTTCGTATGTTATGCCTAGTGTAGACAGAATGTGTCTGCCAGTTGGTGTGGCCGATAGTCGTTCGTACTGCGAGACGGTTACCGCTTCAATAATCTCGCTTAGGGTGTTATGAAGACCGAGACCTAACACTTTCTCAGTCGCTGTGTGCATGGGTAACCCAACTGCCTGTTTGACGCATTTTCTGATTATGGCCTCCACTTTTTCTTTTTCAGCTTACTTGAGATGTAGGTAAGGGCATACGTAAGCTATGCGGCTTATCACAAAAGCTTGTACTAAACGGAGAGTATTGCTTTCCTTCAAGCCCGAGTGGCGATTACTAATGCGGCGAATGAGTCGCATAATTTGCTGCGAGGTTCCCTGAAGCTTCCGAATTACGTCACCATTGAAGCCGTGTTCTTGTAGAATTAGGCCCAAGATTTTAATTTTGGGCACTCGAGGAATGGGGACTCCGCGAATACTGAGTTCGATGGCCGGTGGGGTTTGCGCAAGGGATCTGATGTTGCGGAATATGAGAAATTCAGATTTGGCTGGAGAGCACCGCAGCCCCCTAGGGTCTACATAGTTCCCCACGATATCTATTGCATGCTGTAGTCTCTCCTCGATATCGGCATCATTGCCCTCGGCGGTCCAAAAGGTGATATCGTCAGCATAGAGGCTGTGGTGGAGTTGCGGAACCTGCGCTAATTGGTGTGGAAGTTTCAACATTGCAACGTTGAAGAGAAATGGTGATAGGACCGATCCCTGCGGGGTGCCCTTGTTGCCGAGGGGGAAGTCATGCGAGTGGAGACCTCCTACTTGAAAATGCGCCTTTCTACCTGAGAGAAAGTCGCGGATATAGTTGAAGGTGCGGGCTCCCACCCCGAGTTCATGCAGGTTCTCCAAGATCGCATCATGTCTGACATTATCAAGGGCCTTTTCCAGGTCAAGTCCAAGAATTATTCTGGTGTCCCGCGTTTTTGCCTCAATAATCTGATGTTTGAGCTGAAGCATTACATCCTGTGTAGGAAGTTTTGGTCGAAATCCAATCATGGTTGTAGGGTACAGCTCGTTCTCCTCCATAAACCGGATGAGGCGGGTATGAACTACGTGCTCCATGAGCTTACCTACACAAGACGTGAGCGAAATCGGCCTGAGGTTCTCAAGGCTGAGTGCCTTCCCTGGCTTTGGGATGAGAATGATCTCTGCCGTTTTCCATATTTGTGGGATGGAGCCCTCCGACCAGCATTTCTGCATATACTCAGTTAGTGATTGTAGCGACACTTCATCCAGGTTGCGGAGGATATTGTTGGATACTGCATCTGGGCCAGTGGCGGATTTGCAGTTTAGCCTGGCAATCTCTGCCCTAACCTCATCCACAGTAATGGGGGAGTCGAGCTGCGTGTTTTCCGGACCAGCATAATCTGGGAAGGCTTGGATAGGAGCATTGCCAATATATCTATCTTTAAGTTCAAGGAAAAGGTCCTCTGGTGGGCCTGCATACTCATGCACAAGCTTCTGCAGGTTCTGCCTCTGGGTGGTTCTGCTACCTGTAAGGTCAAGTAGATGACGGAGCAAGTGCCAAGTCTTAGAGACTCCCATATTGCGATCCATTTGGTTGCATATGTCATCCCAGTTTTGTTGAGTAAGTTTAGCTGCATGATCCTCGATCTCCTTGTTTAGCCTAGCTATTCTTCTGCGCAGATTGCGGTTCCACCGCTGTCGTTTGAGTCGGTTCTCGAGTCCTCCCTTTGCCTCCCATAGGTGAAGAAGCCGGCTGTCCGCAATCTCCAGGTGGTCAGCCTGGTCTAACGTATGGGTGACTGCTTTGGCATCTTGACAAAGATCCTGTGCCCAGATATCTATGTCTAGTATTTCGGGGGTATCAGCTTCTCGGGCGGCTCTTCTAGCGCGGAACGTGTCCCAATCGACAAGGGTGGGGGCTCGAGCGCTACGACGTTTGGGGCCAGTTCAGGTCACTATTTCCAATATGTAGTGATCGCTGCCGAAATTTTGTTGAGTGTTTATCCATGTTGGAGTGCCCGAATTTTTAGCAAAAGTCAGATCGGGAGACGTATCCCTGGAAACACTGTTACCGCAGCGGGTGGGGACTAGTGGATCTGTAAGAAGAGTCAACCCACACTGTTGTGCGGTGAGCCACAGTTTTCTACCTTTATTGTCCTCCTGTGCGTAACCCCAAGCCGAGTGTTGGGCATTAAAGTCTCCCGTGAAAATGACGGGGTGATTGCCTGCGAGCTTCAGGGTCGCCTGAAAAAGCGGGCCGAAGCTTGCTTTCCGTAACTTTGGGCTGCTATAGACATTCAGCACAAACAGACTGTGGTCGGGTTTCCTAGGCGGAATTAATTCGACTAGCACGTGTGTGACATTTGTGACGGGGGTATCGTGCTGTACTACCGTAATATTTCGTTTGACAAGAGTCGTGACTCCAAGCGTTCCACCCCCCGATGAAAAGGATTGATACCCAGCTAGCTAGCTATTAGTTTGTGTCTCTTGTAGTGCGATTAAGTCTGGTCCGTCCCTATTGTTGAGGAATTGTTGGAGTACATCTCGTTTGCGGCTAAATCCTCGGCAGTTCCACTGCCAGATGGTGTAATTGGGTTGTGGCGCCATGTTGTTGCTAGTCGGATACCGCTTCAGAAGAAGCGGGTTTGCGAATTTTGTGAGGAAGGAGCCTGCTCTCTGCTTCCTGCTGCCAGCTGCCTAAGTTAATTAATTCCTGCCGGTGTCTGCATAATTCTTCCATGATGGAAGTCATTGTAATCTGCACTTGAATGAGGGTGCTGTTAGTCTGCGTTTGCGCTTCTTCAATTTTGTGAATGGTGTCGGCTAGTGTTTGGCCTTCGGACAGGGAATCGCCTGCTTTTCGCTTAGGCGGGGGTGCCCGCGTTGATTCAGCATGCACGTCCTCTCCGGCGGAGGTAGAGGGGGTAGGGTTATTGGCGCCATCGGTCGTAGGCGGTGATCCAGCCTCCATTTGTTGCTGTTTTAGAGCGGCATTTTCTTTCTTTAGGTCCTAGACCTCACGAAGTATTTGCCCTACCAGCACTTTCAAGTCTGCTAGCTCAGCGGGGTTGGACTTAGATTTCTGGGAGGCTTTATCTGCCCAGCCTACCTTTTGCGTGCCGTCGGCGTCCTGGTTCAAACCGGGTTTCCGTGGCTGGTGTGAAGGAGTCCTGGACTTGGTGGCGGACCGGCCTCTCGGTTCCAGTCGTGGAAAGGAGCTGGATCGATGTCTATAGTTTGTTCGTCCCCTGCTTTTGGAGCGGCTGCGTCGCTCTTTAGACTGCGGCGACTCTTGGCTATGCTGGGTCAGATGTTGGCGTTCCTGTTCCCAGCGGCGTTTGCTGACAATGTATGGAGTGCGGTAGAATTCGCAGCATTTGTTGCTGCCCAGTTCATGGCCCTTACCGCACAAGGCACACTCAGGCTCGCAGCTATGTGTCTCAGGAGGATTGGCCACGCCGCATCCGCGGCAGCGAGCGTTTTTCGGGTCCGGGCAAACGTCTCTGCGATGTCCGAGTTGTCCGCACAAAGAACACACTTCGTATTTTTTTTTTGTAGAGGCAGCAGCGAATCATGCCACCACCGAAGCTGATCCAACGGGCAACTCGCTCACCGTTGAAGAGAATTAGGACCGTCTGCGACTGCGCACCCATTGGCCGGACTCCACATATTGGAGGATTCCGTGGATGCTGAAGGTTCGCAAGGATGTCAGCGTCCGATAGATGTTTCGGAACGCCTTGGATCACTCCTTTACCACTGCCATCCGGCGTGGCGACATACGAGGTGATGGCGATCTTGTTCGCGCTGTAGATGAGCTCCTTGATGTTTAAGTAGCGTTCCACTCGTACCGCTGAATGGGTGGCCACCAGTATGGTGTGTTGCTTGAAGTTGAGTAGCATGCAGTCTTCAGATGATTCTGCCAAGGTGAGGCCCGCGGCGTCCCGGATGAGTTGAAAGATGCCGAGTTGGCCACAGCTCTCGAGTATACGGAGGCCGCCCGATGGCCGGAATATCACCTTGGTTAGGCCCCTGGGTAGGCGAGGTAGGTTCGACGCCACCGATTGTCGAGCAAGTCGTCGGCCAAGCTTTTTCGCAGAGGAGTCGGCAGAGTGCCGCATGCTGCCCTGTCCCTGGGCGCGATCGGTTCCATTGTGTGCCGCGGGGTTATTCCTTTGGCGTTCGTGACCGGAGCGTTTCGATTCACCGACGGTAAACCAACCATATTGGTGCGAAACTTCTTCGGGGCTAGTATCAGTCCCCTCCACGGTGACTTCCATGTCCAATGTTGGAGGAAGATCCCACTCAGATAATGCGGCACAGCCCCGTCAGAGCGGGGTCGCTAGGCCTGGCGTGGGCCTAGCGGGCCGTGCGTACCGGCGAGAGCCGAAACGCAGAAAAGTCCGCAGAAACAGGCAAAAAGGGACTTGGCGATGCGTCCGACGGTGTTATCCGAGCTTCGAAGACGAAATCCAGGCAAGAGCGGTGTTGACCGTCGCTGAATTCAGCGGTGGGCATGGGTGAAGCGAGGAGCGTTCGCGCGAGCGTCCGATCCACGCCACGACCGAGCCGGTTCTCCTCCCCATGTGGTAAAAATTATTCCCGCGTAGTGGAGGGCACCGGAATAATTTCTAGCACCTGGGGATCTTAACGCGCCCTGACCACTTTTTGTTTTCATTTTTGCCGTGTTCTTGTAGCATAATCAAAATGATAGTTTATAGGAAAGACATGGCGCCCGTGTTTTGTGCGATTTAAGATCCACAGGTGGTCTAAAATATTCAGGAGCCCTCCACTACGGCAGCTCTTTATTCGTTCTTTCACTACTGCTTTCCTCCTTTCTTTTACGGTGCGGTTGCGGTGTCCGCCGAGATTTGACAATTCCTGCACCGTTTTCTTTCCTGAAACAACCTATTTTAGTAATAATAATATTGGTTTTTGGGAAAACGAAATCGCGCAGTATCAGTCTCATATATCGGCAGACACCTCAACTGCCCCGTAAGGGCAGGGATAAAGGAGGGAGTGAAAGAAGAAAGGAAGACTTAGAGGTGCCGAAGTGAAGGGCTGCGGAATAATTTCGACCACCTGGGTTGGTTGGTTGTGAAACTTTATTTCCAGCGGATATAGAGGAGCGACACGAAGTCGCCCCCCGCTTAAATGGCGGCCGCTATCCCTTGGGCAGCGGCGGCGTCTTCAGCCAGCTGGAGGAGATTGATCTGTATCCCCGGGTCGGGGCTGAGCAATAGAGCCTCCCAATGAGCAGAGTCGGTAATGAAGTGACTCGCGGGTAGGGACTGCGGGCAGTTCCAGATCATATGATTTACATCGGCTTTCGCATCACAATTTTTGCATTTGTTTGAGTAGAGTCCTTCCGAATAGAAGCTACACAATTGGGGATTTGGATAGGTGTTAGTTTGAAGTTTACGCCAGGCTTTGGCCTGTTGCTTGGAGAGCGTTTTATCTGCTGGGGGGAATCTGAGTCTTGCAAGCCTGTAGTGCTGCAGGATTTCTCTGTAAGAAAACAAGCTGTCCTTGCCAGAGTATAGGGCGGGTGGGCTGCACGACCCAGCTCGGCGGGACAGTTCTCGAGCTAGGTTATGAGCCGCCTCATTACCAGCAAGGGAAGCATGAGCAGGCGTCCAGATTAGGCGAATGCGCCGCGTGGGCTGATACTTTAGCAGAATCCGTGCTGCTTATGGGGAGATTCTTCCAAACGTGTAGTTACGTATAGCCAATTTTCAGTCGCTGACAATGGTTTCTGCCGAGGATCCCACAATGGCTAGAGCGATGGCTGTTTCTTCTCCAACATGTGTGTGCTGAGTGCGTATAGTGCCCCCAGTTATGAGTGTACCACGTTCCGTGGTGACCACAGCTACCATCTTGTCAGCCGAAGAATCAGCCGCATCTACATATACCACAGAGGTATCATTAATAAAGCGTTTGCCTAATGATTTGGCTCTCTCTGTACGACGTTCAGCGTGGAAATCTGGGTGCATGTTCCCAGGTAGTGGAGGAATGACCAGAAGCTGGCGTATGTTTGGGAAGGTCAGTTGTGGGTCCGCCTTGTCGTTCGTATGTTATGCCTAGTGTAGACAGAATGTGTCTGCCAGTTGGTGTGGCCGATAGTCGTTCGTACTGCGAGACGGTTACCGCTTCAATAATCTCGCTTAGGGTGTTATGAAGACCGAGACCTAACACTTTCTCAGTCGCTGTGTGCATGGGTAACCCAACTGCCTGTTTGACGCATTTTCTGATTATGGCCTCCACTTTTTCTTTTTCAGCTTACTTGAGATGTAGGTAAGGGCATACGTAAGCTATGCGGCTTATCACAAAAGCTTGTACTAAACGGAGAGTATTGCTTTCCTTCAAGCCCGAGTGGCGATTACTAATGCGGCGAATGAGTCGCATAATTTGCTGCGAGGTTCCCTGAAGCTTCCGAATTACGTCACCATTGAAGCCGTGTTCTTGTAGAATTAGGCCCAAGATTTTAATTTTGGGCACTCGAGGAATGGGGACTCCGCGAATACTGAGTTCGATGGCCGGTGGGGTTTGCGCAAGGGATCTGATGTTGCGGAATATGAGAAATTCAGATTTGGCTGGAGAGCACCGCAGCCCCCTAGGGTCTACATAGTTCCCCACGATATCTATTGCATGCTGTAGTCTCTCCTCGATATCGGCATCATTGCCCTCGGCGGTCCAAAAGGTGATATCGTCAGCATAGAGGCTGTGGTGGAGTTGCGGAACCTGCGCTAATTGGTGTGGAAGTTTCAACATTGCAACGTTGAAGAGAAATGGTGATAGGACCGATCCCTGCGGGGTGCCCTTGTTGCCGAGGGGGAAGTCATGCGAGTGGAGACCTCCTACTTGAAAATGCGCCTTTCTACCTGAGAGAAAGTCGCGGATATAGTTGAAGGTGCGGGCTCCCACCCCGAGTTCATGCAGGTTCTCCAAGATCGCATCATGTCTGACATTATCAAGGGCCTTTTCCAGGTCAAGTCCAAGAATTATTCTGGTGTCCCGCGTTTTTGCCTCAATAATCTGATGTTTGAGCTGAAGCATTACATCCTGTGTAGGAAGTTTTGGTCGAAATCCAATCATGGTTGTAGGGTACAGCTCGTTCTCCTCCATAAACCGGATGAGGCGGGTATGAACTACGTGCTCCATGAGCTTACCTACACAAGACGTGAGCGAAATCGGCCTGAGGTTCTCAAGGCTGAGTGCCTTCCCTGGCTTTGGGATGAGAATGATCTCTGCCGTTTTCCATATTTGTGGGATGGAGCCCTCCGACCAGCATTTCTGCATATACTCAGTTAGTAATTGTAGCGACACTTCATCCAGGTTGCGGAGGATCTTGTTCGATACTGCATCTGAGACAGTGGCGGATTTGCAGTTTAGCCTGGCAATCTCTGCCCTTATCTCATCCACAGTAATGGGGGAGTCGAGCTGCGTGTTTTCCGGACCAGCATAATCTGGGAAGGCTTGGATAGGAGCATTGCCAATATATCTATCTTTAAGTTCAAGGAAAAGGTCCTCTGGTGGGCCTGCATACTCATGCACAAGCTTCTGCAGGTTCTGCCTCTGGGTGGTTCTGCTACCTGTAGGGTCAAGTAGATGACGGAGCAAGTGCCAAGTCCTAGAGACTCCCATATTGCGATCCATTTGGTTGCATATGTCATCCCAGTTTTGTTGAGTAAGTTTAGCTGCATGATCCTCGATCTCCTTGTTTAGCCTAGCTATTCTTCTGCGCAGATTGCGGTTCCACCGCTGTCGTTTGAGTCGGTTCTCGAGTCCTCCCTTTGCCTCCCATAGGTGAAGAAGCCGGCTGTCCGCAATCTCCAGGTGGTCAGCCTGGTCTAACGTATGGGTGACTGCTTTGGCATCTTGACAAAGATCCTGTGCCCAGATATCTATGTCTAGTATTTCGGGGGTATCAGCTTCTCGGGCGGCTCTTCTAGCGCGGAACGTGTCCCAATCGACAAGGGTGGGGGCTCGAGCGCTACGACGTTTGGGGCCAGTTCAGGTCACTATTTCCAATATGTAGTGATCGCTGCCGAAATTTTGTTGAGTGTTTATCTATGTTGGAGTGCCCGAATGTTTAGCAAAAGTCAGATCGGGAGACGTATCCCTGGAAACACTGTTACCGCAGCGGGTGGGGACTAGTGGATCTGTAAGAAGAGTCAACCCACACTGTTGTGCGGTGAGCCACAGTTTTCTACCTTTAATGTCCTCGTGTCGTAACCCCAAGCCGAGTGTTGGGCATTAAAGTCTCCCGTGAAAATGACGGGGTGATTGCCTGCGAGCTTCAGGGTCGCCTGAAAAAGCGGGCCGAAGCTTGCTTTCCGTTACTTTGGGCTGCTATAGACATTCAGCACAAACAGACTGTGGTCGGGTTTCCTAGGCGGAATTAATTCGACTAGCACGTGTGTGACACTTGTGACTGGGGTATCGTGCTGTACTACCGTAATATTTCGTTTGACAAGAGTCGTGACTCCAAGCGTTCCACCCCCCGATGAAAAGGATTGATACCCAGCTAGCTTGCTATTAGTTTGTGTCTCTTGTAGTGCGATTAAGTCCGGTCCGTCCCTATTGTTGAGGAATTGTTGGAGTACAGCTCGTTTGCGGCTAAATCCTCGGCAGTTCCACTGCCAGATGGTGTAATTGGGTTGCGGCGCCATGCTGTTGCTAGTCGGATACCGCTTCAGAAGAAGCGGGTTTGCGAATTTTGTGAGGAAGGAGCCTGCTCTCTGCTTCCTGCTGCCAGCTGCCTAAGTTAATTAATTCCTGCCGGTGTATGCATGATTCTTCCATGATGGAAGTCATTGTAATCTGCACTTGAATGAGGGTGCTGTTAATCTGCGTTTGCGCTTCTTCAATTTTGTGAATGGTGCCGGCTAGTGTTTGGCCTTCGGAGAGGGAATCGCCTGCTTTTCGCTTAGGCGGGGGTGCCCGCGTTGATTCAGCATGCATGTCCGCTCCGGCGGAGGTTGAGGGGGTAGGGTTATTGGCGCCATCGGTCGTAGGCGGTGACCCAGCCTGCATTTGTTGCTGTTTTAGAGCGGCATTTTCTTTCTTTAGGTCCTCGACCTCACGAAGTAATTTCCCTACTAGCACTTTCAGGTCTGCTAGCTCAGAGGGGTTGGAGTTAGATTTCTGGGAGGCTTTATCTGCCCAGCCTACCTTTTGCGTGCCGACGGCGTCCTGGTTCAAACCGGGGTTCCGTGGCTGGTGTGAAGGAGTCCTGGATTTGGAGGCCGACCGGCCTCTCGGTTCCAGTCGTGGAAAGGAGCTGGATCGATTTGTTCGTCCCCTGCTTTTGGAGCGGCTGCGTCGCTCTTTAGACTGCGGCGACTCTTGGCTATGCAGGGTCAGATGTTGGCGTTCCTGTTCCCAGCGGCGTTTACTGACAATGTATGGAGTGCAGTAGATTTCGCGGCATTTGTTGCTGCCCAGTTCATGGCCCTTACCGCACAAGGCACACTCAGGCTCGCAGCTGTGTCTCAGGAGGATTGGCCACGCCGCATCCGCGGCAGCGAGCGTTTTTCGGGTCCGGGCAAACGTCTCTGCGATGTCCGAGTTGTCCTCACAAAGAACACACTTCGTATTTTTTTTGTAGAGGCAGCAGCGAATCATGCCACCACCGAAGCTGACCCAACGGGGAACTCGCTCACCGTTGAAGAGAATGAGGACCGTCTGCGACTGCGCACCCATGCGCCGGACTCCACATATTGGAGGATTCCTTGGATGCTGAAGGCTCGCAAGGATGTCAGCGTCCGATAGATGTTTCGGAACGCCTGGGATCACTCCTTTACCACTGCCATCCGGCGTGGCGACATACGAGGTGATGGCGATCTTGTTCTCGCCGTAGATGAGCTCCTTGATGTTTAAGTAGCGTTCCACTCGTACCGCGGAATGGGTGGCCACCAGTATGGTGTGTTGCTTGAAGTTGAGTAGCATGCAGTCTTCAGATGTTTCTGCCAAGGTGAGGTCCACGGCGTCCCGGATGAGTTGAAAGATGCCGAGTTGGCCACAGCTCTCGAGTATACGGAGGCCGCCCGATGGCCGGAATATCACCTTGGTTAGGCCCTTGGGTAGGCGAGGTAGGTTCGACGCCACCGATTGTCGAGCAAGTCGCCGGCCAAGCTTTTTTGCAGAGGAGTCGGCAGAGTGCCGCATGCTGCCCTGTCCCTGGGCGCGATCGGTTCCATTGTGTGCCGCGGGGTTATTCCTTTGGCGTTCGTGACCGGAGCGTTTCGATTCACCGACGGTGAACCAACCATATTGGTGCGAAACTTCTTCGGGGCTAATGTCAGTCCCCTCCACGGTGACTTCCATGTCCAATGTTGGAGGAAGATCCCACTCAGATAATGCGGCACAGCCCCGTCAGAGCGGGGTCGCTAGGCCTGTCGTGGGCCTAGCGGGCCGTGCGTACCGGCGAGAGCCAAAACGCAGAAAAGTCCACAGAAACAGGCAAAAAGGGACTTGCCGATGCGTCCGACGGCGTTATCCGAGCTTCGAAGACGAAATCCAGGCAAGAGCGGTGTTGACCGTCGCTGAATTCAGCGGTGGGCATGGGTGAAGCGAGGAGCGTTCGCGCGAGCGTCCGATCCACGCCACGTCCGAGCCGGTTCACCACCACCTGGGGATCTTTAACGTGCACTGACATCGCACAGCACACGGGCGCCTTAGCTTTTTGCCCCCTTAAAACCTATTTTGCAAAGGCCAATTTTCATTGCACGGCACAAGGCGGTGGTGGTAGTGGTTTTATTAAAAATAATACCAAAAAGGAAGGAAAAGAGTTTTGCTAGCCCCGGCATCTGCCATCGATACTGAAGCACCTGAGCTGGGGCAGCGGAAATAAAGGATAGCATGCAGAATGGAGAAATGAAATGAAAGAGGTGAGGGGAAAGGAAGAGAGGATAGGGGGATAAGTGATATGTACAAACTATTTACACAATAAGAACTGTGTCCTGGTTGTGCGCGTGATTAGTTCATTTTAGAGGAATTAAATCACACACGCGCACAGCACTGTGTTGGTTACAACTGAAGTGGGGCGTCCAGTTTTTAATCGTTCAAGGTAGAGCTCGCGGAGCGTTCGGTCACTGCGTATAAATACCTGACGGATAACAGAGGGGACGTCAAACCCGTGTGTTCGAAGAATGCACAGGGACTCACCAAAGCTGGTGAGGTGAGCGCATCGACAGTGTCACCGGCTGTCGCGCACTTACAGCACAAGGCTATTTACTTTTTTGCTTTTCGTTGACAACAGGTCAAAGCAAAATGAAGAGTAGCAATAATATCTCCGCTTCGCTTAAATATCAGATTCTAATTTGACAATGATTAAAACTTCGATGCAACGTCACCAGTACACAATCAGCGTTGAAAGCAAGCAAGGGTTCCACTTATACTTTGAATTTGTTGAGCAGAAGCTTGTTACTGGACCACTGGTGATTTGTGCGCTGAATGCATTAGACAGCGGTACCTATTTAAGCGAGCATCGGCGCCATGTGCGGTGCAGTGGTCCTCCGCTTCACGGACACGAGCATGCTCATGTTAATGTCCGGCACCACTTCGGTTCGTAACTAATTCTCTCGGCAAGGTATATTATGTGCTCCCAAGAACCCTTGTTTGCACACATTGGTGGTCTGGCGGTCAAACTTCTATTTTTGTATTTAATAAGCGTATGTACTATGGCTAATCAAAATTGCCGTTTGGGCGAGCTGGTGCGTCATGATTCGAAAAGACCAGCGCGGAAACAGACAGGGACACGAGAAGAAAAAACACTGACGACAGGACGAGCGCTGACTAACAACTCTTTATTGTCGAGGAACACCCAGCATAATATATGCCAAAACACCACGTGACCGTCAGGGGGCCAAAGATTACAACCTAATCCACAGTCATCGAGGGGCGGCCAACACATGCTTGCACGAGAAGGAAAAACCACAAAAATTGAAAAAAAGGGGTGAAACTTTATGAAGTGAGCATAGCAAAAGTACGTTAACTAGCAAAAAAACCAAGGAAAAAACAAGTGCCAAACAACATCGTGGCCAACGGGAGGTGTCAACAACACTTTAACAACAACAAAGAGCGAGCCTAAAAGGCCCAAGCAAGCGAATCAAAAACAGAGTCAGAAATCTAAAAACAGATAAAACGTCATGGAACCCTGCAGATGCCACAAACAACTAAAACCAAATGAAAACAACCTATAAAGCAAAACTTTTGAACGCCAATAAGGTAAGAGGTAAAAAACAGTCTGCATGTGAAAACACAATTTGGACAATTACCAAATGCTGCGAAACCTGCATGCGCAGCATCGACAGATCCTCCTGCAGCAGATCAACCTGGTGTGGGAACGCGGGGAGCTACCGGAGGATTGGCGAACCGCGGTCGTTTGTCCCATCCGAAAGGCAGGGCGCCCACCTACGGAGCTGAGCGGATACCGGCCAGTGGCATTAACATCGGCGGCAGGTAAGCTCATGGAGCATATGGCGTTGCAGCGTCTGAACGAGCGGGCTGCGGAGGCTGATTTGTTTGACGAGCGGCAGACGGGTTTCCGTGGGATGCGGTGCACGGCTGATTCTATATCGGACGTTGTTACAGCGCTGGAGCATGCCAGGGCAGCAGGCCAGGTCGCGCTGCTGCTGCTACTGGACATCTCGGGCGCTTTTGACAACGTTCACCGCGCACCAATTCTCGCGGTGCTTGAGGGGGCCTGTGTGAGCGGGCGCCTTTTGCGATACGTTCATGGCTTCCTGAGCGGGCGCACCATGCGCGTACGAGTAGGGGGTAAGCTCTCCAAGCCTCGCCCGGTGGACATGGGCGTGCCGCAGGGCTCTGTCCTATCACCATTTCTGTTTAATGTGGTCATGTCGGTGGTGCCGGCCTCCCTCCCCACGAGCGGGCGACACCATGTGTACATGTCCATATATGTAGACGAAATAGCTCTGTGGTGCCGGGGACCACCGGGCGAGGCGTTCCGCGTGCGGGGGTGCCTTCAGGGAGCTCTGACCGCAATCGATGCCAGCTTGCGCGGCCTTGGTCTGTCGCTGAGCGCGGACAAATCTGTGGCAATGGCCTGCGTTTCGCGCTCGCGCGCGCACCTTGCGCCACTGTCACTGGACGGGACTCCGATTCCTTGGCGTAAATCGGTGCGGTACCTTGGCCTGGCCATCGACTGGCGCCTTTCCTTCCGCCCCGCGGCGACCAAGGCCTGTCTGCAGATGAAGAGGATCACCGCCGCCGTGCACAAGCTCACCGCTCGAGGCCAGGGCATCTCCCAGCAAGCCGCGCTGCGGCTATTCAATACCGCAGCTTTGGGCTCGATGCTCTATGCGCTGCCGCTCGTCACGGTGCGCAAGCCGTGCTGGAAGAAGCTCGAGCTTCAGCACCGCAAGTCCCTGGGCGTGTGCCTAGGCCTGCCCAAAAACTCGCAGTGCGCCGCAACGTTGGCCGAGGCAGGAGCGTGGCCCCTTGAGCTCCAAGCAGCGCGCAGGGCACTGAATCACATCGACCGGCTTCACCGCGCACCGGACGGCGGCTCGCTGTTGCAGCGTATGCGCTCGCACCCGCGCTCACGAATGGGCGCGGCGCTGCTCGAGTATGAGCAATTGACCCAAGGCCCACCCTCCTACGGCTCCTGCGCGCCCTGGCCTGCTGCCTCGGAGGTACAGCGAGAGATCGTCGGCATCGCGGGAAAGCGGAGCACACCCCTCTGCGCTGTGCAGCAGCTGGCCAGAGCCGTCATACAAGAGGAGCTCCAGGACCATCTCCTCGTTACACCGACGGCTCAGTGGCCCGCGACAGCTGCTCCCTTGCTGCGGCGGCCACCATCCCCGCCCTGCGACTGCACAGCCAGCAACACGCAACCTTCCTGGGCTCCTCCACCACGGCGGAGTTGATGGGGATCCGGCTCGGGCTGGACCTGCTGCTCACCCTCGGCCCTCCGCCGCCCAGGAGTGCTCTGCTGTGCGACTCCCGCGCCGCCCTCAGCCGCCTGCAATCTAACGGCCGCGGTACCCCACTAGTGCGGGAAATTCGCTCGCGCATCGAGCGCCTCGCGCAGAGAGGTTGTGCCGTGCGTGCACAGTGGGTGCCCGGTCACTGCGGCATCGCCGGCAACGAAGAAGCTGAAGACCTCGTGACCGCTGCACACCAACTACCTGCCAGCGATCTGCCCCTTGCGCTGGAGGACGTGCGTGCGGCCATTCACGACCATCTCCGAAAGCAGCACCCCGACCCACGCATCGCGGGAGGTGAGCGCATCGACAGTGTCACCGGCTGTCGCGCACTTACACGGTCACAACGTGCAATGATCCTCCGCGCGCGCATTGGCTGCGTGTGGCCCGGGGAACGACGGGTGCGTCACGGAATCGCGACGAGTGATGTGTGTGACGGATGCGGTGCAGTGGAAACACTAGAACATCTGCTCCTTCGCTGCTCCGCGTTCGCCGATGCTCGTCGCGATATACTCGCGGCCTATAGGGCGCAGGGCATACTACTAGACTCCATCAAGACGCTATTGTGGCCGCAGGGCAGTGCGCGCACTCGTGAGCGAACTTTGGTGAGCCTCTGTGCATTCCTGGAACACACGGGCTTGACGTATCGTCTGTTCTCCGTCAGGTAGTTACACGCAGTGAGCGAACGCTCCGCGAGTTCTACCTTGAACGATTAATAACTGGACGCCCCACTCCAGTTGTAACCTACACAGTGCTGTGCGCGTGTGTGATTTAATTCCTCTAAAATGATCTAATCACGCGCACAACCTGGACACATTTCTTATTGTGTAAATAGTTTGTACATATTACTTCTCCCCCTGTCCTCTATTCCTGTCCCCTCACCTCTTTCATTTCATTTCTCCATTCTGCCTGCTGTCCTTTATTTCCGCTGCCCCAGCTCAGGTGCTTCAGTATCGATGGCAGATGCCGGGGCTAGCAAAAAATCTTTTCCTTCCTTTTTACTATTATTTTTAATAGAACCACTACCACCACCACCAATTACCACTTATGAGCCGCACCAAAAAACCTGAGGAGAAGAATGCGCACGGGCTAGCATAGGAAAATTTATGAGCAAACGGGAAGTGGCAGGCGAACACGGAAAATCAGTAATATTTAGGCATGGTCAAGGAAGCACATTTCTTTCTCGCGAAGCGAAATTGAGGGCGTGCTTACGCAACTGTCCCCTGCCTTAGCAATAAAGTAGGCCTCAATAACCTCCCTTTCTGTTTTGTTTTTTGATGTTGCTAAGAACCTTGTGTTCTCTAATATAGGTTTACACTTGTGGTGAGGCTGGTTGCAGTGGTCTGTTAGATTATTTCCAGACCCTCTATTTACGTTGAGGAAGTGCTCCCTGGCCCTGACATTAAAGCATCTTCCCGTCTGGCCTATGTACACACAACCGCACGTTAGGGGTATCTGATAGACAACCCCTGTCCGGCAGTGTGTGTACTGTTGCCCGCGTCTCGTAGTGCAGGTCGCCTGTCTTGCCTTGTTGTTCAAGACACATATCCTCGATAGCTTGCACGGTGCGGAAAAGACGACCTGGACGTTATACCGTCCTGCTACCTTTCTCACGTTGTGGGACATCTTGTGAAGGTACGGTATAACTGCAGCGCGATTCTTCTCTCGCTCCTTCCCAACCTGCCTCCCCTCCATTAACCTTTTGACCATCGCCTCACATATATTAGTAACTAATGAAGGCGTGTGCCCGGCAGAGTAGAGGCGCTGTACCTGGTTGTCAAAGCTTGATTTTGCCATATGCACACAACTCTTGGCTAACGCCGCCTGAAGTGCGTTTGTTACTATCATTCTTTTTATTAACTTTGAGTGCGCGCTGTCAAATGGTAGCAAACTCTTTCTAGACCTTACGTTGTAATGCCAGCAAACATGGTCGTCCTTAAAATGAAGCAACACGTCTAAAAACTGGATGCTGTTATTAACAGGCAACTCAATGGTGAAATTCAGACCACCAGAAAAGACTTTGAACAGTTCGGAGATACTACTAGCGGCCTCCGGCAAATGGTCAATGGCAGTGTGTCCATGACTACAAGGTAGTCATCCACACACCTGTAAACTTTCACATGTTTATCATTCAGTTTCTTATGAATGTTTCTATCTATTGCAGCCAGATAAACTTCGCACAATGCGGGGGCAACTGACGAGCCAATACAAATCCCGGATTTCTGGGTCAAAAATCTACTACTGAAAGAAACGACAGTGGACGAAAGGTAAAAGCTCAGGAGCTCCATAAAATTGTCCACGCCTATGCTGGCTGTATTCTAAAACACCAAGATTACAGTGTCGTCTATCCTCTGACGAACTGCGTTGTAGAGACCATCATGCGGAACAGAGTAAAACAAGTCCTCAACGTCTAGCGAGAAGGCAGTCGCCGCTCCCATTATGCCGGCTCTCAGATCATTCACAAGTTCCAATGAGCTGCGAATCTGGAACGGGTCTTCTCCCAACAAGATATTCAAATTGCCCCTTAGGTAATGTCCCACATGCTCCTGCCACGCACCTTTTTCTGAGACAATTCATCTAAGCGGGCCTTCCGGTTTGTGCGTCTTTCCTGTGAAAAATATTTCCAGGCAGCCGGTTTTTGCACCGTCCACTTTCTTTGCCAAACCACGTAGCTGGCACTGCTTCAAAAGCGCGAGTGCAGCCGGAGTTTTGGCATATATTGTGATGAGTGTTCCTCGACAATAAAGAGTTGTTAGTCAGCGCTCGTCCTGTCGTCAGTGTTTTTTCTTCTCGTGTCCCTGTCTGTTTCCGCGCTGGTCTTTTCAAATCATGTCAACACCAACTCGCCCAAACGGCAATTTTGATTGAATGTATTTCTTCTACATTGGGCTCTTTTCTTTGTCGTCCACCCAAGCACAATTCTGCCATCACGCTGGTCAACTTTGTGGCCGCGACCACCTGTCAGTCGAGGGTGGTGTCCTTGTGTTTGAAGAAGAGGATAGTTCCGCTCGAGGTTCAGGCCCTCTTCGACACCCTGGAGCCGTCCTGGTGCCAAGCCCGTCGTGTGGGAAAGACCTTGAAGTCCGAATACTGGCGACAAGTGAGACTTTATCACGACGGCCTCAGATGCGTCATCCATCAAGAAGCACCTGGGTGCATAGAGCACAAACGATTCCAGGACTTCATGAAGTTGGCTGCCCAAGGCACCGAGTTTTTCTGGCAACGCGCCCGCCTGCGCCTCCAGGCAAGAACTACAGTGAAGAAGGCTTTGCAAAACCCTGTCACGATGCTCGAAGGTGCTTCTGCGCCAAGTGACGTCCAGGCCATCTTAAAAAAAGGACCGAAGTTTGCCTACGAACCTACCACCAGCCGACCTCAGATGCTGGCAATGGTTAGAGACGTTACTGACGGTTCCCGTGACAGAGACAAGGAACGGCTCATCGGGGATGGCGTGGATTGCGTCATCCGCAATGTGAGTCGAGAGCAGAAGGCAGCCCCTCCGTTCGCTGAAGTATTGAGCTGCCTAGCACGCAACAATTTGACCGTTTTGCAGTCGGACAAGGAAGGGGGCTTTGTTTTAATGCCGCGAGAAACTTTCAATGAAAAGGCAATGGCTGCCATCGACAAGAATTTTAAGCCTGTACAGTTTCGTGCTTCTAGGAAGAAATCGCCTGCACTCGCGCTTTTGAAGCAGTGCCAGCTAGGTGGTTTGGCGAATAAAGTGGACAGTGCAAAAACCGGCTGCCTGGAAATATTTTTCACAGGAAAGACGCACAAACCGGAAGGCCAGCTTAGATCAATTGTCTCAGCAAAAGGTGCATGGCAGGAGCAAGTGGGACATTACCTAAGGGATAATTTGAAGAGCTTGTTGGGAGAAGACCCGTTCTAGATTCGCAGCTCATTGGGACTTGTGAATGATCTGAGAGCCGGCATAATGGGAGCGGCGACTGCCTTCTCGCTAGACGTTGAGGACTTGTTTTAGTCTGTTCCCCATGAGGGGCTCTACAACGCAGTTCGCCAGAGGATAGACGACACTGGAGTCGTGGTGTTTCAGAATACAGCCGGCATAGGCGTGGACAATTTTATGGGGCTCCTGAGCTTTTACCTCTCGTCCACTGTCGTTTCTTTCAGTGGTACATTTTTCACCCAGAAATCCGGGATTTGTATTGGCTCATCAGTTGCCCCGGTATTGTGCGATGTTTATCTGGCTGCAATGGATAGAAACATTCATAAGAAACTGAAGGATAAACATGTTGTGAAAGTTTACAGGTATGTGGATGACTACCTTGTAGTCATGGGCACAGCTGCTATTGACCATTTGCCGGAGGCCGCTAGTAGTATCTCCGAACTGTTCAAAGCCTTTTCTGGTGGTCTAAATTTCACCATTGAGTTGCCTGTTAATAATAGCATCCAGTTTTTAGAAGTGTTCCTTCTTTTTAAGGACGACCATGTTTGCTGGTATTACAACGTAAGGTCTAGAAAGAGTTTGCTACCATTTGAAAGAGCGCACTCAAAGTTAATAAAAAGAATGCTAGTAATAAACGCACTTCAGGCGGCGTTAGCCAAGAGTTGTGTGCATATGGCAAAATCAAGCTTTGACAACCAGGTACAGCGCCTCTACTCTGCCGGGTACACGCCTTCATTAGTTACTAATATATGTGAGGCGATGGTCAGAAAGGTTAATGGAGGGGAGGCAGGTTGGGATGGAGCGAGAGAAGAATCGCGCTGCAGTCATACCGTACCTTCACAAGTTGTCCCACAACGTGAGAAAGGTAGCAGGACGGTATAACGTCCAGGTCGTCTTTTCCGCACCGTGCAAGCTATCGAGGATATGTGTCTTGAACAACAAGGCAAGACAGGCGACCTGCACTACGAGACACGGGCAACAGTACACACACTGCCGGACAGGGGTTGTCTATCAGATACCCCTAACGTGCGGGTGTGTGTACATAGGCCAGACGGGAAGATGCTTTAATGTCAGGGCCAGGGAGCTCTTCCTCAACGTAGATAGAGGGTCTGGAAGTAATCTAGCAGACCACTGCAACCAGCCTCGCCACAAGTGTAAACCTATTATAGAGAACACAAGGTTCTTAGCAACATCAAAAAACAAAACAGAAAGGGAGGTCATTGAGGCCTACTTTATTGCTAAGGCAGGGGACAGTTACGTAATCACGCCTTCAATTTCACGGCACGAGAAAGAAATGCGCTTCTTTGACCATGCCTAAAGATTGCTGATTTTACGTGTTCGCCTGCCACTTCCCGTTTGCTCATAATTTTCCTATGCTAGCCCGTGCGCATTCTTCTCCTCAGGTTTTTTGGTGCGGCTCATAAGTGGTAATTGTCCAAATTGTCTTTTTACATGCAGACTGTTTTTTACCTCTTACCTTATTGGCGTTGACAAGTTTTTGCTTTTTAGGTTATTCTCATTTGGTTTTAGTTGTTTGTGGCATCTGTAGGGTTGCATGACGTTTTATCTGTTTTTAGTTTTCTGACTCTGCTTTTGCTTCGCTTGCTTGGGCCCTTTTAGGCTCGCTCTTTGTTGTTGTTAAAGTGTTCTTGACACCGCCCTTCGGCCACGATGTTGTTTGGCACTTGTTTTTTCCTTGGTTTTTGGCTTGTTAAAGTACTTTTGCTATGCTCACTTCATAAAGTTTCACCCCTTTTTTCACTTTTTGTGGTTTCTCCTTCTGGTTCAAGCATGTGTTGGCCGCCCCTCGATACTGTGGATTAGGTTGTAATCTTTGGCCCCCTGACTGTCACGTGGTGTTTCGGCATATATTGTGCTGAGTGGTCCTCGACAATAAGGAGGTGTTAGTCAGCGCTCGTCCTGTCGTCAGTGTTTTTTCTTCTGGTGTCCCTGTCTGTTTCCGCGCTGGTATTTTCGAATCATACCTATTGCTATCCAGCCCGTCTTCATAATCTTCTATCTTTGTTTAAATTCACCTCCAAATATGGCGCGATAGTTTTAAAGTGTTCGCGCGGTCACTAGGGGATTTCTTGTCGCACCATTACGCAGATATCGGCAGCTTTTCACGTGACATCACATCTTGCTGTTTTACACGTCATCGCACGTATTCCGATTGGCTAATTAGTGGCCCATAAAACTAACTTTTCCTTCAATGTCATTTGCGCATGTTGCTGTGCGACGTGCTTGTACAAATGCTCTGTTTATCCTCCTGACCGAAGGGACTCCGGCTCACTTCCGCTTGACAACCTTTTAAAGCGATAGCTTCACCACAGCCGCTCAATTGCAAAGCACTTGGTGCCATTGAGCGGAGTTGGCTTTGTTATCCACGCGGCTCCCATTTCGCGGCGCCAAATGAATGACCCTGAACAGGAGGAGTGGAGCTGCGTAAATAAGCACGTAACGTACCACGTGACTCGCAGCAAGTGCTGTCACGCGCTCCACCGTCGTCGTGGCGGCTGCACGCTGCCTCTCCACCGTCTCGCATGAACGAAGCAAGTCAGCCGGAGCCGACTTCCTCGAGAGTGGGTACTCGCAGACGTCGGACCGAGTCTGATCACCCGGTCGACATTGCCAACTGGTCGAGGGATTTAGCGATCGGTAGGAAGCGTAAACGCGCTAAACGGCCAGCCAAAAGGAATGGAGGGCGGGAGCTTCGCCTGGCTGGACGGCGAGCGAAAGATGCCGAATGAACACAGCGACGAGCCTTGTTAGCACCAGAGGTGGAGACTGGTGAGACTCTGGAAGCAAGTTCTCGCAGTGCGGAACCCGCAACTACCCACGTGGTCCGTCTGCCTGTCAGAGTGTGCTTCGGCCCCAAGAACCTTAGAAAGTGACCTCACATGTAATCCGTGCTTTCGCTTGCATAGCAAGGGCTAACTGAGCTATGCCGACCCATTTTTTTTTCGTTGCAGTGAGCCTTTTTTTTCTACGTCACTACACCCATTCCACGAATCTGAATTTCCCAGTCGCACCGATTCCAGGTTTCTCTCCTCACGGGACCATTAACGCTTTTGCTTTTAGGGGTTATGATTGTTAGTCAGCGCCTAGATGCCTCCTAGAAACAAGAATTGATATCGGTCATATTTCATGGCAGTTGACAGGCGCACATGTATTTCGTTTATTTTTTTAATGCTGCTTACTAGTAGCAACAACTAGCTCCGCTTGCAATGAACTTTGTGAGATAACTTGCGATGGCTATAAGACCGAGCTGGACAGCTCTATCTTTTGCTTGCCGTAGACATCTCAATGGCACCGTGAGGAGGTAAAGAGGAAAAGAACTGCATGTAAGTTCACTCCGTCTCCGTTGACACCGAACACAGATCGCAGGACGCGATCTTGCTCTACGTTTCCTTCGCCTACAAACCACAGTTAAATAGGCAACCCCGTGGAACCCTTACCTCGTAAATGGAAGGGAGACCGTGACAACACTCGACAAATTGTTGCAGGATGTCACCAGTGAGAACCACCTCGACCTCGCCGCCTACCTGCACTCAACTCTAAGCATGAATACGCCAATATGAGAGTAAGAAAGGGAGTATGCTTCTTAGGAAACTAGGCTTAGGTAAAAACCAGATATGTGGGTCAAGAGACAAGGAAGGCAATGCCATTAGCAATGTGGATAAGATCGTTAATGTTGCCGAAGTCTTCTACACAAATCTATACAGTAGCCAATGTAATCAGAGTGTTAATGATAAAGACTCTAGCGCACACCATTGCGGCATCCCGCCAGTAACGAGAGGAAGTAAAGAAAGCAATAGGAACAGTGCAAATGGGAGAACCAGCTGGCTAGGTGCAGGTAACAGCAGATCTGTGTAAAGACGGAGGGAAGATTCTGCTACAAAAACTAGCCGCCCTGTATACGCAATGCCTTACGACCTCGACCGTACGACAAGTTTGGAAGAATGCAAACATTATCTTTATTCACAGGAAATGATACGCCAAGGACTTCAAAAAAATTACTGACTGATCAGCTTCCTGTCAGTTGCCTACAAGGTATTTACTAAGGTAATCACTAATATAGTGACGACAACCATAGACTTTAATCAACGAAATGATCAGGCAGGCTTTCGTAAAGGATATTCAGCAATAGATTATATTGACACTATACATAAGATCATATTCACACTATACAGCTACCATAGTCCTCCACAAAATGAGAAATTAAATTAAAATAAGGAAGGGTGTCAGGCAAGGAGACACGGTCTCGCCGATGCTATTCACGGCCTGTTTATAGTTGCTATTCCGAGGTCTTAATAGGCAACAGTTGGGGATAAGAGTGAATGGAGAATACGTAAATAATCTGCGATTCGCTAATGACATTGCCTTGCTGAGTCACTCAGGAGATGAACTGCAAACCATGATCAATGAGTTAACAGAGCAGAACGGCAGGTCTGAAAATAAACATGTAGAAAACCAAAGTAATGTTCAACAATCTAGCAAGGAAACAGCAGTTCACAATTGGCAGCGAGGTGCTGGAAGTGGTAATGGAATACTACTTAAGCAGGTAGTGGCAGCTCATCCAGATCGTGAGAGGGAAATAACTAGAAGGGTAAGAATTGGGTGCAGCGTATATGGCAGGTTCTCTCAGATCATGAATAGCAGATTACCAATATCCCTCATGAGAAAAATGCACACGAGCTATATCTTACCGGTACTCTTCTACGCGGCAGAAACGTGGAGGCCAATGAAAATGGTTGAGCTTTAGTTAAGGACGACGCAGTGAGCCTTGGAAAAAAAGAGGATAGGTTTAACGTTAAGAGACCGGAAGCGGGCAGAGTGGGTGAGGGAACAAAGGTGGGTTAATGACATACTATTCGAAATCAGGAGGAAGAAAGGGGCAGGGCATTTAATGCGAAGGCAAGATAACCGCTGGTCCTTAAGGGTAACGAAGTGGATTTCAAGTGAAGGCAAGTGTAGCAGAGGGAGGCAGAAAGTTAGGTGGTAGGATGAGATTATGAGGCTTGCAGGCATAGAGTGAGCGCAGCTGGGAAAGAGAGCGTTAATCGTAGAGACATGGCAGAGGCCTTTGCCCCGCAGTGGGTGTAGTCAGGATGATGACGAGGCTGCCCTCTAGAGCGCTCCCTTTTATAAAGGGAGTGTGCTAGAGGAATAATAATAATAATAATAATAATAATAATAATAATAATAATAATAATAATAATAATAGCTGGTTTTTGGGAAAGGAAATGGCGCAGTATCTGTCTCATATATCGTTTGACACCTGAACTGCGCCGTAATGGAAGAGATAAAGGGGAGAGTGAAAGAAGAAAGGAAGAGAGAGGTGCCGTAGTGGAGGACTCCGGAATAATTTCGACCACCTGGGGATCCTTAACGTGCACTGACATCGCACAGCACACGGGCGCCTTAGCGTTTTTCCTCCATAAAAACGCAGCCGCCGCGGCCGGGTTTGAACCCGGGAACTCCGGATCAGTAGCCGAGCGCCCTAACCACTGAGCCACCGCGGCGGGTGCTAGAGGACAGCCGACTACATTTCAGCGTAACAATACAATTTCAAACAGCGCTAGACAACAGGACCAGAAAGAGGAGGAGACAAACACGGCGCTGAACTTGCAACCGATTTATTTGAAGCAGGAAGTCAATTTATACATACAAGCGCTAGCGCTGTTTGAAATTGTATTGTTACCATGAAACACCAACTCGCCCAGTCTGCTACGCTTCTACAGTACATTTCAGCACCGTTATGTTTATATCGTGCAGTAGGCAGAAGAACCCCGACGTTATGCCTGGTTGCGCACTGAAGATGAGTAGCGAACGGACCGTTGACATTACGATCTTCGTCGGCACCACACAGAATACAAGCCAGCTGACCAAGTCTGAGTCTGGACTGCCATTTGTCACGGTGGACTCAATGAAAACGTTTTCGCCGCTACTGCGGGATGTACAAGATGATTCGCCTGCTATGTCAGCGGTACTCTGAAGTTGTTCTTGATGGAGTGACAAGTTCCGAGCGACGCCGAAGCCAAGGAGAAGTAGTGCGCGTCGTGGGTCGAAAGCTAATTTATGAACGCCAATGTAACGATGTGTTCGTGCTTATGCACTTTATTTTAAGGCGAAAGCTTTATATGTTCCATTGATTCAAAGCTGCTAGTTGTCGGCGTCGGAGCACAAATGGTCGGAAATCCATGGAGATGGCAAAAAGTAGAGAAAGATAGAGAAAAAGACAACTTTATTTCCAACGGGTGCCGCGGACTAGGGCAGGTGGGTCCTGGGCGGCCCCCAAGGTGGAGGCGACGTACTCGGCCCATGAAATGAGTGAAAGTTGGGTGGACTTATCTGGCTGGTTGAGGAGTTGGTTCCAGCATTCCGCAGAGGGAGTTGGCAGAAGGACCCGTGGGGGACGGTTATTTTCGCATCCCCTGAGGATGTGCACCTGAGTTTCGGAGGATGCGTGGTTGCAATTTGGGCATATGGGGTTGTATTTCCTGTTGGTGATCAGTGATAGCCTTGAGTGGGATTGATAATCCTCGGTAAAGTCGGCCGGCCCCTTCCTTACCACCCTGTTATTCGTCAGTGGTGTAGGGAGGTGCTTATTATTTGTCAATCTTTTTAGGTTGCCCCAACCTGATATATGCCCCTTTCTTACCACAGCTGCCCTCATGGGCGGGTGCCCAGATTAGGTTAATTTTGCGGTCGGGAGTGCAGCCGCGCAGGATGCGTGCAGCGGCAATGCAGATGCAGCCTGCCGAGTAGTTTAGGATTGCTCGTTTTGAGTCACTGAGGACTGTGCGCGTACAGCGGTCAGCGATAGCCAGCGCTATGGCTGTCTCTTCTGCTGCGGCGGGGGAGGGGGCGCACACCGCTTCGTCGGAGATAAGGTTAGATCGCGGCGTGGTTGCACGGACCACGTAGGTCGCAGCTTGCTTTGCCGCGTCCATGTGTGTAGTGTGCTCGTCAGCACGATAGAAATCATTCAGTTCTCGCTTTGTGCTAAAGGCGGGCGTCGTGTCGGCGGTTTCACAAAAAGGCAGGTTTGACCGGTCTCTCCTTCGGCTGCTGTCGCTGCTGCTAGCAGTCGAGACACCGGACGTTAAACGCGCCTGTGTCGCGGTGGCATATTTACGGCGGCGTTTAGCCAGTCGTTTGGTGCGCTGTTCGTTTGTTTCCTGGGCGATTCATTTCCTCATCTCGTTCCGCTGTCGAATCCAGGCCTCCTTCAGGTTATCAAAATTTTCGCCGTCCATACTGTCGCCTCAACTGTGGTTGCGGCGCACGCCAGCTCTCCTTTTCAATGCTGTGACATCTTATCACGTATGCGACGCAGCTGTCGAAGTGAGCGAACGCGAATGCAACGACGAGGAAATTGAGTTGAGTTGAGTTGAGGTGTTGAATGCTACAAGTTGGATTAGCCTTGCTTTATCTGCCGGCAAGGAACGCGGTGTCGCGCCCTACCAAACGGCGGCGGCGGCGGCGGCAAGCGGCGCGGTGTGATGTCATGCCAGATGGCGCGGTGAGCGGGCGAAGCACAGTAACCTTCCGCGGCGAGGCGCGCTTTTTAACGTCACGTGCGTCGATGGAGTACCGCCACGGCAAAATCGCGAGTTTGCGGCGAATAAAGCTTTCGCTTTAAAATAGAGGAGGCGCTGGTCTTGCGGATTCCGCCAAGAAAGCATTCACGCTGCGCAAGACGGTCACCGCTTACGTCAGTGTCGCTCTCAGCTGCCCTATAGATCCAAAGGAGGAGCAGAAGACGACGAAGTAGAACAAGCGTCCATGATGGCCTACCTCAATGCACTGTAAGTATGGCTGGGCAAGTTACATTTATTTCTCAACGTGAACAAATCTTCCGTTCACATTTTTCCTCTAGCGTCCCCTCTTTATATATGTCTACAGTAATGTGGCGCCTAAAGGCCGCAAGCTGAGTCCTTAAAGTAACTAGGTGTAACTTAAGACCTTTATCTAGACTGGGAACCTCATATTAGAAGAATAGTCTTAAAAGGACACTGAGGAGAATTTGAAGTTGGCTTGTATCGATAGAATACCAGCTCCTGATCACAAAAACGCCGCTCTTACTGAAAGCAAAGCTCTTGTAAGGTATAAAATAGCAAGAACCAAAATACAGGTATCGCCGCCACAGGCCAATCTCGCAAGAACAACCTTGGCGACGTCATAGGACAAGAGACGCCACCTTGGAGGAAATTTCCTTCCTACATGTTGTCGCGAATCTGAGGCTGTCAATAGAAGCTGGCGCGGTTCAATATCGAAGTAAGTTTTGTTTTAAAACCGATAGTGCCCTTTTATCACACAAGAAAGGAAGACAAAAGACAACCTGCATGTTGGAAGCGTTGAAAACCGATGCTTTGCGGCCAGGAGAGTTTCGATTTATTATGGCGCTTCGCGTCTATGAGCTTTGCGTGCCCCGTGGTTTTGTTTTCGACGTGCCTCGATATTTAAGCGGCGAACAGCAGAGGAACTCCAAGTGCCGCTTCAAGTGCTAGCTAAAATTCGAAGAAGCCTGTTAAGGTTGGTGAGATGATCGCCACGGTCGATGAAAAACTAGGATGGCACGATGGTCGGAGACCGTACAAGGCAGTTTGTACTTGTGTCTACGCATGCTCGCCCGACAAAACATTCCCGGCTGTGCCAGTCAACTTCAAACTACTTAACGGAAATCGTTTATTAGGGACGGGAGACAAGGTACAAGGAAGTTAAGAAAAACTGCTGATGGCCTAGTTCTGTCAGGCCAGCAGATATATAGCGAAAGGGCGGATATTTCTGCATCGGAAGAGTGCATTCACTAGATGCGCCTTTATGGGCAGTTACACATTGAGCCGTCGTGGCGGAGTGGTAGCGTCTCCGCCTGAAACGCCGAAGACCGTGGTTCTTCACAGCCTCGTCACAGGATTTTATTTTTGTTTAGTGAGTGGGCGGGGGGTTTCAGTGGCTCTCATAGATGCCGCCACCGAATAGGTTAGTTAGCGGTTAAGCGCAGGCTCTGCTAAGGCGCGTTTATGCTCCGGCGTAACGGGCGCTCGCTGTACGGCGACGTCACGTCGGCCTAAGCGCCAACTGCGCTTGAACGCCGACGCGCTAGGCGACCTCGGCGCACTCTGACCGCACTGGCGGGGACTTGCAGCATATCTCTGAGTGCGCCAGCCGCCCCCAGCCCGGCCAGACTGATTCGGCTCCGCGGCGAGGTGCGCGTTGTGTTGTAATTCAATAGCTTCGGCAGTTGGGCGCAGCTGTTCTTTTCGAGCTCTCGGCTAATTTAATCCATTAACAGTACACATCTGAAGGTACATGCAAGTGGGCGAGAGAGCCCGATCCAGTGGACCCATTGGATCTAGCGGAAGCTGTTGAAGCGTCGTGCGACGGCTTTAGTTTCAAGCCGCCAACTTCAAACACGACCGCCCTTGAGCACCAATCCGTTTTTTTGGGAGGAAGAAGACGAAGACACCGAGCTGTGTCGACGTATTCTACATGGGCTCTCGCTTCACAGCCAACTTTTGGCGGAAATACTGCATTCTCTGAGCTGTCGTTTTTGGGAAATCTTCGGAGCATTGCCCCGTACCCGCGAACAGCAGTTCTGGCAAGTCAACGCCCTTTTCTGTGTGCCTCACGGACTTCTCTACACGCTGCCGTGCCCTCAGGGCCCTGGGCCCTGCGCTCGCTTGTTCGAGCCAGCCGGCCGCTCACACGACCTCACCTATGAACTACACCGTCGTGGGGGATGACATTTCGCTCGCGGAGCTGGCGTCCGGAGAATGGGAAACCGTTCTTCGCCTACAAGACCGCGCCCGGCGCCTGCAGCCAGATGCCGCCAACGATGACTCCGGCGTTCCTGCCAAGAAGAAACGGAAGCCACCCGCTATCAAAAGTCGAGTGCCGCTACCGCAACTCCCAAAGAATGACTACAAAATAGTCTGCCGTCCGCGAGGCTGGAACTTAAACGACTTTGCGCCACGCCAACTCGAACTCGCCATGTGCGCAGCAGCCAAGGTTCCTCTTCAGCTCGCGCTAACTGAAGACACCATGCGTGTTAATTCTAATAACAACACGCTCACTCTAAGCACCCCGGCACGCCAGCGAGCTGCAATGTACTCCGAAGTCAAAGCGTTCCAGCTTGGAGATCACACCTATGAAGTGGCGACGTATGTAGCAGTGCCAGACGACTCAGTCAGAGGTGTCATTTATCAAGCCTACGACGGAAGCTCGCCGGAGGAAGTCTGACAAGGCTTCATTAATCGCAACCCGGGTGTCGTGATCCTCGACGCTCGTCAGCTGGGTCGTTCAAAAACGATCCAGATAACATTCCAAGGGAACAAAGCTCCGAGCCAGATCTACTAATGGGGATCCGTATTCCATGTGCACCCTTACCGGGAACAAGTCGAAACCTGCTACAACTGCAGGAGAGTCGGACATAGAGCCGACGTCTGCTACAGACCCAAAGCCAACCTGTTCCACCGATGTGGCGAGAACCATCCTGCACCTCCTGATGGGGAGCCACTCACATGTAAACCCGACTGCATCGTGTGCCATGGGGCACACCACACCGGAAGCCGGAATTGCAAGCACCGCCTCGTGGTCCGGAGACAACAACCACATAGGCTTAACGAGGGAGCGGCCCAGCATCACCTGGAAGGTGCGGCCCAACATCACGTGGAGCATCACCCGAGATCCAGGCGCCGATCTTCGAGCCGGGCGAGGAACCAAACATGGAACCAGGGCAGAGATAGATCCAGTTCTTTCTCGCCACTGAGTGGGGCGGCTGATGGAAGGAAGGGCACAAGTTCAGACCGAGGTAGAAGCAGCAGCCGAACCAACAAAAAGGTGAACTGGCCAAATCCGGCCTCCCAACAGATGAGCGCTCGGGAGAAGGAACTTATAGAACAATTCCACAAAGAGCTTAAGGCTCGTGACGAGGAAAACGCCAGACTAAAGAAAGAAATGGCGGAGCTTCGTAGACTTGTCATGGCCTCGAGAGAGCAAAGAGCACAGTCACAGCAAACATCTGTGCAAGCCCCCCTTAAAGCACTCATTCCCGCATGCGAGGCTATGGAAACAGACAAACGCACCGCAGTTAAATGACCCCCTCCCCCGCGGAGAATACCCAAAACAAAAGAGCTGCCGAAGCCTCTGCAGGCAATGTACCGCAGCCGGCTACGCCCGCTCCATTAAGAGCTGACCCTAATGCAATCACTACAAGAGTGGATAGCATTCAGAACAAGGTAGACAGCCTAGAGGTTAGAGTAGGAAACTGAGAGGCTAAGGTAGATGCCTTAGCAGTGGAATTCAGACCGTTCCAAACTCAAGTAATGTCTATGTTCCAACAAGTGATGGAGAAGCTGACCGCATTGGAGAACAGCTTAACATCATTACAGCAAAGAGTGGATCACCAATATGGCCCCGTCACAACCAATTGAGGTATGACAGTGGAATTGCAGAGGCTTCCGGCGCAAACAGGGGAATCTGCAGTTTCACATTCAAGCACAACAACGTCCACCAGACATTATTGCTCTACAAGAAGCTAGTGGCGCGGTCAAATTACCGGGCTATAAGGCGTTTCTTCCGCCAGGATATGATGCCGGCTCAATCACGGGCGTGTCCACCGCCGTACTATTGCAACGCAATATTACTGCTCTACAGCACTCCATAGGAAGTTCAAAGGAAGACTACGTCCTCCTTGAGATTTTACCCAAGAAACGAAGAGATACAAATTTGTTTCTGCTTAATGTATATAGCCCACCCAAAGATAAGGGTACCGGTATACCGTAATTACTTATCAAGACTCTGAAACTAGCGACTAAAGCCCAGCTATTAATAGTAGGGGACTTTAACGCACCACACCCGGAATGGGGATACACTAGAGCCGGTCCCAAAGGCAACAAGGTATGGCAAGTGGTCCAAAATCTAGGCCTAACTGTCCTGAACAACCACCAAGAAATCACGAGACTACGCAACAGTATATGTAAAGACACGTCGCCAGACCTAACCCTGGCAAAGAACATACAAAACCGAACATGGACTAACACAGGACACATGCTAGGCAGTGACCATTACATTATATCTACCACCTTTGAGACAGCAAAGCATAAATCAGTCTTCAACAAAGTAAAAATTACGGACTGGGACAAGTTGAGGGTAATAAGAGAACAAACACAAAAAGATGAAAGCACAGACCAGTAATTGAACATCTCGGGGACTGGGTGGAATCACTAAAAATGGACATTAAGGCTACCACAGCCGAAATCGGCATGACAGAAGGACAAGTCAGTGACTCTAGGTTATTGCATATGTGGGAAGCACATTTCAGCTTGCAAGACCGCTGGAAGAGGAACAAACACAACAAAAATCTTAAAAAGAGAATTGCACAGTTGCAGAGACAAAGTGAAAAATGTACTCTAGAGCTTCAACACAAACAATGGGAGCAAATTTGCGACCGCATGAATGGCAAGCTCGAGTGCAGGAAAACTTGGCATCTGCTAAGGCACCCTCTTGACCCCACAGAGTCTAAATCAACTGACCGAGGTCAACTTATGAGGTTAGTGCATCAGTATCAAGGCACCACAGAGGACTTCTTAACGGAACTACGAGATCGATACTTAAACACAACACCAGATGGACCGCTGCCAAACTATCAGGGAATACCAAACGAGGACTTGGACGCTGAGATTACGGAGTCGGAAGTGTGGCTTGCCATGGGGCAACTACGCACCACGTCTGCAGCCGGGCCTGACGGTGTTACTAACAAAGCACATAGAAACTTGGTCGCAGGGTCACTGACAGCACTCACTGATCTCATGAACAAATACTGGACAGACGGAAACATTCCACAAGAATGGAAACATGCAAAGATTACATTCATTCCAAAGCCAGGCAAGAAATTGTGTATAGAGAATCTACGCTCAATCTCTTTAACATCCTGCTAAGGAAAGTTAATGGAACATATAATTATCAATAGGCTACAAGAATACGCTGAGGACAATAACTCCATAACTCCATGCTAGGCTTCAGGGCTAATCTTTCTACCCAAGATGTTATGCTGCAACTCAAGGCAGACATAATAGACATGGAACGCAGCAGAGGAACTAAAGTCATATTAGGCTTGGATTTGAACAAGGCGTTTGATAATGTCACGCACGATGCTATCTTAAGGAATGTCTCAGACATGAACCCAGGGGAAAGAACTTTCCAGTACATCAAGTCATTTCTCAGTAACAGAACGGCAGAGATAGCAGTGGGAGAGATTAAATCAGACTCTATCTCACTTGGAGGTAAAGGAACGCCACAGGGCTCAGTCCTGTCACCCTTCCTTTTTAATCTCTCACTAATTAAAATTCCTTCTAAATTAGCAGCCATCCCGGGGCTGCAACACACATTCTACGCAGATGATATCACTTTATGGACCACAACTGGCAGCGATGGTCAGATAGAGGATACCCTGCAACAAGCTGTAGACATAATACAAGACCTGACGGGTAAAGCAGGGCTAACCTGCTCGCCCTCCAAGTCCGAATTATTCCTAATTAGATACAAACCAAGGGGCCCTCGAGCAAAAAATTACAAACCTCCGCCTCCACTGAAAATCTGGGTGGAAAGGCTCCCTGTAAAGGAAGTTCAAACTATAAGAATCCTAGGACTCTTCCTTCAGTCGAACCGGAAGAACAAGGAAACACTAGAAAAATTCCAGACAACCGTCAATATGACGGTAAGGCTAATTAGACGAATTGCAAGGAAAAGGAAGGCCGTGAAGGAGACAGAACTTTGCAAAATAGTACAAACATCTGTAATAAGCAGGCTTGTCTACGCACTCCCATACCTAAAATTAGACAGTAGTGAAAAAGCCAAAGTAGAGTCTATGATTAGAACAGCATACAAGGTAGCATTAGGGCTACCGAACTGTACCTCCACCGAAAGGTTTCGGGGCTTGGGAGTACACAACACCTTAGACGAGCTTACAGAGGCACACTTAACAATGCAGAGAGGCCAGCTTTCCCGTGCCAAAGCAGGAAGAACCATACTTGATCGTTTAGGACTAGTCATACAGTTGCCACCCCAAGATACCAAAACACAGATACCTAAACGCATCGCTAAGGTAATAAGAGTTAAGCCACTAGCTAGGAATATGCATCCTGCTCACCACGAGGGGAGAAGAAGGGCTAGGGCAAAAGCTCTACACAACATATACAACCAAGATGAACATGCAGTATATGTAGATGCCGCAGAATATCCCCAGAAACAAGCGTTCGCACTAACGGCGGTGGATACGCAAGGTAGACTGATAGCCTCCGGCACTACCATAACGAAATTCTCGGAAACGGCAGAAGAGGCGACAATCGCCCTTCCTATCATTAACACAGAAGCTACTACCATACTCAGCGACTCTAAATTTGCCATACGCAATTATGCGAAGGGCAGAATTTCTCGGGCAGCAATGAGCATATTGGGTCAAAGCAAAGACTTAGACAGAATTATTGAATTGATATGGGTCCCGGCTCACTCGGCGAATCCTGGCAACGAAGCGGCACACATAATAGCTCGAGGATTCGTCAGGCGAGCAGGGGACGCTGTCGTTGCTGAGAGTTTTTCGAAGGACGGCCTATCATATATTTTCACGATATTACTAATCATTTTAAACATGAAAGGAGGATATGCCCTCCTCCAGACAAAGCCTTTAATAAGGAGCAGGAGACCACTTGGAGGCGACTCCAGACGCTATCCTTCATGACGCCTTACCTGTTGTCAAAATTCTACCCCGGTGAATACGACCGTGCATGTACATTATGTGGTGATTTAGCCACTTATGATCACCTATTGTGGAATTGTAAAAAGGAGCCGCCCCCGAAATCTCTAATACATGTTGCTACTCTCGAGCAGTGGGAGGCCGTGTTGGTCAGCTCAGACTTGGGAGTTCAAACCCGGGTCATTGAATGGGCTTCCCAGGTCGCTGTCAGCCGTGGACTGGTAGCCACCTAGAACGGATCGTCTGCATTCTGCCTTTTGTGACGATTTAAATGTTTTCCAATCCAATCCGTTTTTGTGGGAAAAATTAAATAAATCACTTGGCCCTTTCAACCGTGAGAGACCTCGAAGCCGCCTGCTACACCGTGCAACCACGCCGTTCAAAGAATCACAATCCGTTGGCCCCAAAGCCCCGGCCAGTCTCCGTTGGGCACAACGCGCCGACCTTGTCCTGTCCCGTCGCGACTCCCCGCACTGGGAGCGCCTGCTCACGGCGGATGGGGAAAACGACCCGGCGGCGCCTAACCTAACCGTGCTCCCTCAAAAGCATCGCACGCTCTCTGGGGCCGAGGTCGCTGAAATGCAGGCCGGAGTTTTTGCGAGAACTACGTCGTTGGCTTCGGGAACGGGATCCATCGTAACGCTGGCAAGACACCGGTGCAAATCTCAACGAAGCGACGGTAGCGACCCCCGACAGATGCCTTCACCGTGAGGCGGCGGTAGCTTTCATTTCGGCAGCTGCTAGACAGCACCGCTAACGGTCAGAAATCACGGAGTCTGTGTTTACGTCACGTTTCACGTCACTCCGTCCTATGACGTGATAACAGTTATCCGTCACGTCATAAGAGTTCTCGAGTTTGAATTGAATCAGAGCGGCGGGAAAAACTTTTCAACTTGGAATCCAAATTTCTTTGACATAAATGCATCTTTCGCTCCCGGACAAGCGGCAACAAAGCCATGAATTGCCGAACTATCAGATTTTGATCGCTCCCGGACAAGCGGCAACAAAGCCATGAATTGCCGAACTATCAGATTTTGATAAAAAAATGGATAGCGTTCTCCTCAGTGTCTCTTTAAAGTTGAGCGAGCTCTCGGTCGCCATATGCGAATCAGGAATAAGAAATGTGGTATGCGCAGAGACACTCTCCTGTTTCTCTATAAGACTTTCGAAAGACCAATTTTGGAGTTCGGTTGCGTTCTGTTCTCAGGCTGGCCTAGATACAAAATTCAACCTCTGCTTATTTTGGAGAGGCGCGCTCTACGGCTTTGCCTATGTTTACCAAAATCAGTGGTGAATTCTGTACTCTTTCTGGAAGCTCGCACACGGGACTTGAACTCTCGCTTCCAGATTCTCACAGTGCGCACCTTCTTACGGGGACTTGAGCCATCGCCTGGAGTGGCTCCTCCAATTTTTTTTACTAACCCAGCTTTATTTCCAAATAAACATTGGCCGCTTTACAAACTGCCTCAATTTGTCTTTACTGAGCACCTTTTGTCTAGAATTGCAGTCTCGCTTAGGTTTGTGCAATTTGTCAGTGGTTTGCAGGCTGCACTAGCTGTTTGCTTCGACCATATGCGGCCGCTATATGCAAAGCACTTATCTGCCATCGTGCTAAACGGTTTCCTGGAGGAATATCTGTTTCAGTATCCGAGATATGCTGCAATTTTCACAGATGCCTCTCAGCAAGGCGAAAGGCAGCTGTAGGTGTTTATTCCCACACACTAGATTGGAGTCATTCTCTCCGGGTTCCTGATTATACACCAAATTTCGCTGATGAATTTCTCGCTATTGGTTTGGCCGTTAAGAAGTTCCCAGCAATATTTCTCAAGTTATCGTTCTCCCGGACTGCCTCTCAGTCTTGGCTGCACTAGAAAGTTCGCAAACACTCTCCTGTACAGATCCCTAATGTACTTTGTGCCACGTCACGTCCTAGAGGTGCGCTTTCAGTGGATCCCAGGGCACTATTGCATTACTTCAAACTCGATGGCCGATTTCTTAGCGAAATCAGCCATCAATGGCCCTGTTGCCCATGTCGTTCCAAACCTCACCCTTCTGACCACGTCCCGTTATGAACGTTACCAAATACACCATTACCTTAGCCACGAGCCCATCCTTGGTACGGCGGATTTGGAACATTTGAAATTCCCATGGAACATACGTTCCTGTGCATCAGGACAATGTGAGGTTTCCATGAGGCTGTTGCCCTGTAGGATTCCTCCGCTTAATCTATATACCGTCCTGGGTTCACGCCGTCGAATCTACGTGCGTCATGCGGTGATGTTGAAACGATAGATCATTTCATCCTCTACTGCCGGCCGTTTGCACGGCAGAGAATTCACTTTTTGGAAAATAATCTCGCTCAATTAGGGCTGCGATTTGCTCTTCCCGTCCTCCTCTCCTTGGGTGCAACAGTCAAAGGGCATCATGCCATTTGGCAGGTGTGTCAGCTTCTTCACAAGTATATCATCGAAACCGGGAGATTTTTGTGTTAACTTATCAATGCCTTTTCTTTCCTCTCACAATTATTTTATTTCTGATTATTTCTTAAAATTTAGTTATTCTACTCACACCGCTATTTTCCTTGATTTTCATTCCGATTTTCTGAAGCTCTCTCAAAATTCGTGATTTTCTTTCTCAATCCGAGACCTCTCTATTTATGAACCGCTTGACACAAACCCGGATCAGATTTTCCCTGTTTGAATCTGCACCAAACCCTGGCCGATTCCCTACCGTGGATATCTGACATCGTATTTCCGGCAACAACAATGACGACGGTCGCGGCCTCCACCGCAGCTCTCATTCGACGGATCAATACCACCCGGCGGCAGGTTCAGTCTCAACGGCGTCGGCACGGGAGGCAGAATAAACGCCCAGCTGCAGACGCTGGTGAGTCTACCAGCGATGCTGAGCAACCGGACCGACCTTCACGTGATCGCCGTCGTGCTGTGCGTTTCCATCGTTGGCTGTGCGTGTATGCTAACCTACTCTCCCACCGACCACGGCATGCTAGAGCTGGACTCCGAGGATGTTGGCATCGGGAAGGGGAGTAGCATGGACGCCAAACTGGAGTCGCTGGTGAGCCTTCCTGTGATGCTGAGCAACCGGACCGACCTTCACGTCATCGCCGTCGTGCTGGGCGTTTCCATTTGGCTGTGCGTGAATGCCAACGTACTCGCCCACCAACTGTGGCATGCTCGAGCTGAACGCCAAGGAAGTTGGCGTCGTTAAGGGGAGCAGCATGCACGCCGAGCTGCAGACGCTGGTGAACCTTCGAGGGATGCTATGTAACCAGACCGACCTTCACGTGATCGCCATCGTGCTGGGCGTTTCCATCGTTGGCTGTGCGTGTATGCTAACCTACTCGCCCACTCACCACGGCATGCTCGATATGAACGCCGAGGTTGTTGGCGTCGGGAAGGGGAGCAGCATGGACGTCGAGCTGCAGTTGCTGGTGAGCCTTCCAGCGACCTTGAGCAACCAGACCTACTTTCACGTGATCGCCGTCGTGCTAGGCGTTTCCATCGTTGGATGTGCGTGTATCCTCCCCTACTCGCCCACCAACCACGGCATGCTCGAGCTTAACGCCGAGGATGTTGGCGTGTGGAAGGGGAGCAGCATGGACGCTGAGCTGCAGATGCTGGTGAGACTTCAAGCGATGCTGAGCAATCGGACCGACATTCACGTGATGGCCGTCGTGCTGGGCGTTTCCGTCGTTAGCTGTGCGTGTATGCTAACCTACTCCCTCATCGACCACGGCATGATAGAGCTGAATGCTGAGGATGTTGGCGTCGGGAAGGGGAGCAGCATAGACGCCGAGCTGCAGACGCTGGTGAGCCTTCCAGCGACCTTGAGCAACCAGACCTACTTTCACATGATCGCTGTCGTGCTAGGCGTTTCCATCGTTGGATGTGCGTGTATGCTACCCTACTCGCCCACCGACCACGACATGCTCGAGCTGAACGCCGAGGATGTTGGCGTGTGGAAGGGGAGCAGCATTGACGCCGAGCTGCAGACGCTGGTGAGCTTTGCAGCGATACTGAGCAACCGGACCGACCTTCACGTAATCGCCGTCGTGCTGGGCGTTCCCTTCGTTGGCTGTGCGTGTATGCTAACCTACTCGCCCACCGACCACGGCATGCTCGATCTGAACGCCGAAGATGTTGGGGTCGGGATGGGGAGCAGCATAAACGCCGAGCTGCAGACGCCGGTGGAGAAGCGAGGCTCAACATCCGGACGACACTTTATGTGGTTGCCGCCGAGATCGGCGGTTCCATCCGGGGCTGTTGGGCGTGTATTGTGACATAATAGCCCCCCACCACGGTAAGCTGGAGCGGAACGTCGAAGATGTGCGTAGTTACACAGCGTCCAGTGACAAGATTGCGGCCAAGATGCTTGCCGCAAGCGAAAGACCTGTGCAATACGCAGGGTAGCGCGACCCGTGTTTTGAGACAGGACGATGACCTGATATTCTGGCCTGAAATATCTTCGGCCAGCATTTGTAACGTTGGAATATAGAATCACTAAGAGTGTTCCTGTATACGGCTTCAATTGTGGAATATTTTTGGCGACGGCGCCTGTTGGCGCCTCTTGTGCATACAGTGACGTGGTCTGTTTCACGTAAAAAAGAGTGCGTTACAAATAGTTTGATATTGAAACCGGTTTGAAATTTCTTAAGGACGCTATGCAGATCGGAACCATCCGTGTGAGAGATCAGCGCACCGATCCTGTGCAGGTAAATGAAAAAATTAGAGGCGGTTCAACTGCGGCTGAACCTGGTTACAGCGCGAATGCTGTGGTGTATCGGGCAAGTATAAACGCGCCTTGGCCTCTAAAGTTGAGTGCGTTCCGCTCACTAGAAAGGCAACGCGCCCACCCTGTCATGTGGCCGTTAAATTAATGGGTGATCGCGAGAGTTTAGTGACACAATGAAAACTGCGACCTATTGCTGCAGCAGCGCATGTCTGCCACAAAGTTGTCAATGCTAACGAATGCAGCCTACATCTCTTTCTCCCACATCTACGTACCTCTTAGCGCGATGGAGGTGTGCACTGCCCCAGAGAGCCAGCTATGCGCCTACCTTTCCTCAAAGTCATAGAAATGTAGAGCGTTGCCAACACTAACGTCAGTGAACACAATTAACGCAGTGGTCTATAGCTTCAGGGCCGCGTTCCTGCTACAACGTTGTGAATGTCAACGCATGCACGAAAATCTGTCACTTTCACCACATAGGTTAAAGCGCGACTAAGGTTGGCTTTTCAAATTTCTTTTGAAGAAAGGGAGTGTCGCAGCGACTGTCTCACATATATCGGTTGAGAACCGAACCGGATTGGAGGAAAGGAAATGGGATAGTAACTAATTTTTTTCGGAGGACACCCGAACTGCGCCGTAATGAAAGGAATAAAGGAGCGAGTGAAGGGAAAAAGGAAAAAAAAACGTACTATAATGGAGGTCTTCAGAATAATTTCGACCAGCTCGGGATCTTTACCGTGCGCTGACATCGCACAGCGCACGGGCGCCTTTTACGTTTCGCCATCATCGGAACGCGTCCTTCGCGGTCGGGTTCGAACCCGGGTACTCCGGCTCAGTTTACGGGTACCTTATCCACTGAGGCACTGCGGGCGGTTAGCCGCCAAGAGCTAGGAATTGTATTATAAGCTTGATCATCGTAAGGCCTCTCCAGCAGCAGATAAACAGCCCAGCAGGAAAGAGGAAATAATGTGGAGGAAACTGCAAACCGGTGTGTTTTCAAACCCTCAACTTTACAGTAAATAACATCCAGGAGTCTCAAATTCTAGATTTACGACCCGCCGCGGTGGCTCAGGGGTTAGGCCGCTCGGCTACGGATCTGGAGTTCCCGGGTTAGAACCCGACCGCGCCGGCTGCGTCTTTATGGAGGCAAAACGCTAAGGCGCCCGTGTGCTGTGCGATGTCAGTGCGCATTAAAGATCCGCAGGTGCTCTAAATTAGACCGGCGCCCTCCACTACGGCTTCTCTTTCTTCTGTCACTCCCTACTTTATCTCTTCCCTTACAGCACGGTTCAGGTGTCCACCGATATGTGCCATTCCATCCCCCCCACCCCCAGAAAAAACAATTTCAATACATGCGGCTATTTTTGACCCGCAGACAATCTTTCATTCGAATCCACGATAACGAACATGGTCCTTTTCAATTAGCAGCCAGGGTGCACAACTCAGACTTTCGAGCAAGCGTCCTGTCACGTGGTATCTTTCATATTTCTAGGTCTCTTTTTGCAGCGCGGAATAAGTACCACGTGAGACATATCGTGTAATAATTGGTTTTTGGGGAAAGGAAATGGCGCAGTATCTGTCTCATATATCTTTGGACACCAGAACCGCGCCGTAAGGAAAGGGATAAAGGAGGGATTGAAAGAAAGGAAGAATAGGTACCGTAGTGGAGGGCTCCGGAATAATTTCAACCACCTGGGGATCCTTAGCGTACACTGACATCGCACAGCACACGGGCGCCTTAGCGTTTTTCCTCCATAAAAACGCAGCCGCCGCGGTCGGGTTCGAACCCGGGAACTCCGGATCAGTAGTCGAGCGCCCTAACCACTGAGCCACCGCGGCGGGGGAGACATATCGTGTGGGAAACAACTTTTTCGTGTCGGAAACAACTTTTTAAAGGCTTCTGAAGGTGCTCTAGAACTTTGCGTATCACACTTAGGATCTGAAGCGAGTACTAATGAACTAATTAAGAGAAATGTAAAATAAAATAAGAGATAGACTGGCCTTAAGGCTGCGTGAAGCGCGCAGCCTTAAGGCCAGTCTATTGCACTCCACCTATGCCCTGACGACTTATGCAACGTCACACTCCATTCTTCAGCCGCCAACGCCAGTTCTTCCCCCATGGAAGTTGGTACAGTTCAGCGACAACAAGCCAACAGATAATCGCCGGCCAACATCTGCTCATTCGGCATCGTTGCTTCGCCAGAAATTTGAGGAACAAGATGCTTGTCTGCCTGAAGGATCCATTGCCGTCTACGTAGACGCAAGCATACAAGACTGCAAAGCAACAACAGCTATCTACAGCCCGTGCAGACCTGCCCTGAACCAAACCTTTTGGTTTCAGCTTACGGAACCCCCTTCGTCCTTTTGTGCTGAGCTCGTTGCAGTTCAAGAAACACTCTGCTCCGTGGCCAACATAACTATGCTCCCTGCGGCCCGCGTTGTCATCCGGACTGACGTCCTGTAAGTTGTCCGGTTGCTACGACGTGTTAGCCGCTGTCCAACGATATGTCAGGACATCCACAGACTCACGGCACGCAGCCAGTACCTATTGAGTGGGTCACACAGGATCTGCTGATCTATCAAATGCAGGCAGATTAACGACTGCCTTGGGAATACAAACTCTTCACCGCCTCGGCTTCTTCATTTGCACAATTTTACCCTCCTTTCATCAAGAAAGGACCTCCTCCGGCGCCGCACCCGTGCTCTCGTCCCTCCGTGTGCGGTAACCTTTACCCGCGGTCTTACCCGTGCAGAGGAGGTTGCGCTTAGGAGGATCCGGGTCGCGTTTGCCCACACGCAAGCCATCACTCGGAAGTGGCCTCAGTACCGAGAATTGTTTCCTCGGCCAGGGTGTCCGATATGTAAACACGATTGCATTGAGGCCGACATTCATCACTTACTGTGGGACTGCCCAGCTCTCAAGCCTACAAGGATCCGGCACCTGATGATAGCGGGTCTTTCATCCAAGCAACCCTGCTTCATACATTGCCTGGACGCAGGGACCGTACCATCGTTCTCTACAGGACTTCATCAAATCAGCTAACCTTTTTTCATTCATTTAATCTCTACTACATCATTCATCACACCTTCACCCATCATTGATGCCCGGGCAGTACATTTCGCTTAAAAAATAAAAAAATAATGTGGGATTGCTCAGCTATTCCCGGATACACAAAGCGAAAGATGGTAGTGTTCACTGTGTTCATTGGCGTTGGCGTTGGCAACGTTCTAGATGGCGATGGCTTTGAGCAAAGAAGGGCGCATAACTGGCTCCCTGGATATGAGGAGGCCTCATTCGAGCTTTGATAAATGTGGCGGTGATGAGAGAGAGAGTGACCTGAATGCATTAGCGCTGACAGCGTTGTGGCTTACATGCGTCACTGCTGCAATAGCTAGGCCGCAGTGTTCATTTGGTGATCAATCTCATCAACCATTAACTGCATCCCACCTCCCAGGATGGCAGGGAGGGCCCGCTGCCTATCCAATGTGCAGAAAACGCAGTCAAAGCAGGCTTTTGCAGTTGGAACCGAACACCACGCACAATAAAGCGAGATTGAGGTCTCCACTGACCCACGGAGCCGGTTGTGTGCCTTTCCTTTTGTGAAAATTAACGGCATTTGCAAAGGATTCAACGCCAATGCACTGCATGAAGGCCGCCGGCTCACTTGTTTTGTTTGGTTTTTGAGGAAAGAAAACGGCACAGTGACCGTCTCACCTATCTCGGTAGACCCCCGGACCGCGGTGTAAAGCAAGGGATAAAGGAGGGAGGGAAAGAAAAAAGAGAGACATGAAAATGGCTTGGCTTAGCTTATGGTTAAGCCTAGGATGCGAAGCATACGCGGCATCGGTGAGACATTCTTGAGTCTGCAGTAAAACCATTTCTTATGCGCGCTGCTCCTTTCGTTTCTCACTTTGCTTCTTCCGGTAAGCACGCTCCTTTACAAGGCGCTGTTCCCGCTGTTCAGGAGTTTCTTCAGCACGCATTTTCCGTTTGGTAGCATTTCGCCGCTCGAACCGAGTAGAAGTACCCGAAGCTTCATCCTTCACCTCGGCATCGGTTGTCGAACGCTGCCGTCTAGCTGCATACTGTGCACGTCACTTGGCAAGCCGAACTTCTCGTTCTTCTCCCGTTTCCGTGGCTCTTTGTAACTTGCGCTTTGCGGTCTGGCGAGCCGCCCTCTCCCTGGCCGACATCTCGCTGCTCAACTGACTCAACGAGTGCGTCGCCTTTTATACAATTGCGTGACGTCAGTATCTCCTAGCGGTAGGAGCGGGAGTTAGGCCGCCGGCGGAGGCTGCGCGTCCGCCAGCGAGCGCACGAGTTGAGCCCCAGCTTTCACAGCTGTTGTGACGTCATACCACGTGGTGCGCCGATGTAGGTCAAGTGGTAGCTACGCGGCCGCGCGCGGCGCAGCAAGGAAGAGCTCGGTTGTGCGGCTAGTATGCTTCGCATAAAAATGGAAAGTTGAATGTTGAGGAAAGGTGCGCCGCTGCACAGCGGCAGAACACTTCTCGCTAGGTGTTACTAGTGGCGCATGCGCAGTAGTGACTAGGGAGCGAGAGAGAGAAATGCGCCGTGCGTGACATTATTTGTTATAGTTCACTGTCTTCATTGGCGTTGGCGTTGACAACGTTCTAGATGGCGATGGCTCTCAGCAAAGCAAGGGCGCATAACTGGCTCCCTGGATATGAGGCCTCATTCGTGCTTCGATACATGTGGCGGTGGTGAGAAAGAGATGTGGCCTGAGTGCATTAGCGCTGACAGCGTTGTGGCTGACTTGCGGCACTGCAGCAACTGCTAGGCCGCAGCGTTCATTTGGTGATCAATATCTCGGGATCAACCATTAACTGCATGCCACCTCCCAGGGTGGCAGGGAAGGCCCGCAGCCTATCCAGTTTGTGGAATGCAGTCAAAGCAGGCTTTTGCAGTTGGACACCAACACCACGCACATGAAAGCGAGATTGTGGTTTCCACAGGCCCACATAGACGGTTGAGCGCCTTTCCTCTCATGAAAGCTAACGGCCTTTGCAAATGGTTCAACGCCAATGCACTCTATGAAAGCCGTAGGCTAACTTGTTTTGTTTGGTTCTTGAGGAAAGAAAACGGCAGAGTAACCGTCTCACATATCTCGGTAGACCCCCGGAGCGCGGTGTAAAGCGAGGGATAAAGGAGGGAGGGAAAGAAGAAAGAGAGACATGAAAATGGAAAGTTGGATGTTGAGGAAAGGCGCGCCGCTGCGCAGCGGCAGAACACTTCTCGCTAGGTGCTACTAGTGGCGCATGCGCAGTAGTGACTAGGGAGCGAGAGAGAAAAAATGCGCCGTGATTGACGTTATTTGTGCGCTTATATACGCCGGCTCGCGCGAAGCGCGATGTTGACTAGCGTAGTGAAGCTTTTCGCTTCAAAATAGCCTGAGTTACTCTAGGCTAGTGCCAATAATATTCACTCGGTTCCATTCGCGTCCGAAGTTGTTTCATTTTTAAAACGTTTGCTCAGTTATAGGGGACAACCAGTATATTCGATACTGCCGAAACATTGCCATTTATAATTCGTCATTCTTTCAATGCATGGCTACAGTGAAGGTTGTCCCGCACAGTTATCAGAGGCTAATGTCCCTTTGGTTTAATTCATGGATTTGTATAACGAATTGGTAAGATATTCCAAGACTATTTCGTTACTTTTGAGTTCACATATGCAGATGACTACTCGTCTTTCGCCGGAGACGGATTTGTTGAGAACAGTATGGAAGTGTAGCCAACGTCATTTTGTCGCTGTTGTCTCTTTAAAATGTCTCAATTATTGCGTGTTGTGACACCGAATGCATTCCAACAGGCCTTCTAACCTTAGCAGTTTTCGCGAATGCCACAAGCTTCTCGTTGAGTCCCCTATGAGGCCGCGTGCGCTATATTACCTCTCTAATCATCACCCTCATGTAAATCAGCCTGACTAATCCCGGTTAAGGACAATGGATTTTTTCATATCCCTCCAACAAATCGTGTCCTTTGACAGGTTCGGCCACCTTATCCCCGGAAATTACTTAATCTCATCTGCCCATCTGATATTCTGCCGCCTGTTTCGCTTGCTTCCTCCTACGATCCTACCACTTATGGCCATCGGTTATCTGCCTTGACATCACATGTGTTCGCAATGGCCGTTTGTTCTTGATTTCAAATACGCTAAGATGTAGCCGAGTATGTTCACTGGCCAATTCTCCTCTCTTCTTGTGTGGTAACGTGCATCTACCATGTTGATTTCTATAGTCCGCTGTGCTACCCGGAACCTAATTACAATGCTTTCCGTAAGTATAGCCAATGTTTCGGCTTCATATGTAAGCGTGGGCAAGAAAAAAATGTTTAATGCTTTTGTCGTGAAGGATACTGGAAACCAGCTATTCATGACCTGAGAGTTGCTGCTCAATACACGACACAAGATTAAAATATTTTATTTTCTTGGTTATTTTTATTGCGTCGTCATAATGAGCGTCTATCTGCCCTTAGTTGATGCATTCATGTTTCGAATACAAAAGTAAAATACGCTGCCCTTCCGATACGAATAAGAAAAATATGCCGCCACCGTCTCGAAGACGTTGGAGTAAGGAACGTTAGATACTTGGTAGCGCGATCTATTCTCTATGTGATGTATTTGCACGTGATTAGGCTACCTTTCCATACATCACGGCGAGCGGGCGCCTTCAGTATTGAGGTGGGATATTTTTTGACCAATTTTGGTCGAAAAAGTTTTTCAACTCTTTGGAGGGCTATTTTTGTTTACCTTAAGGGGGTGGGTGCCTCGAATGAATGAATGAATGAATGAATGAAAACTATTGTTCACCGAGAAGGAGTCCCCAAATCCGTGGTCCCGGCACGCAGACCTGGGACGCGGGTAGGGAATCCTCCGCAGACTAAGGACAAATGAGCTGCTTTGCTTTTTTTGCGGCCTCCGTTGCTAGTCGGGAAGCTTGATGCAGGATGGCGGGGTCCTAGCTCGGCAGAGAAACTTGTCAGGCTTCTGTACTGTTGATGTTTAAGCCGGCGCCCGGGGAATCGGAGCATTCACAAATTATCTGATGAAAAGTGCCCCTGTTATGACATTCCGCCATGAGGTATGAAATTGTGACCTACCGAGTGGTGACGTCACGGCCGCCATTTTAAGCCTCACCATAAATAAATATTGACCTAATTAGGCGATACTAGCGCCTTACATGTGGTACTCATCGAGCCCGTTATGAAATACCAATAGTGAGATTATGACGTCATCGGTTAAATAAATATAAGCAATGAATTTATGCTTAACTATAACTAAATATTAGCTTCATTAGTTAATTTTCGTGTCTAACGAGTTATACTCATCTAGACGAGTCCAAATATCTAATTTCTTTTAAGACGGCCTCATTATTACTGAGTATAACCGAGTAATCATAGTCACGTGACTAGGTAATTTTGACGGCAATAAATCAGTGCCCTCACCAATCATTCACCTATTCGATATACTAATTATGTCACCGATCAATCACCAACTGGGTTGCCATATCGATTTACTATGGGTGGCCGCCATATTCAATTCCTCGGTTTCACGCCGAATGAAGGTAGTAGCAGACCACACGAAATCGAGAACCGTCACGAATAAGAGCTAACGGTCTTTAAGCTTTATATATGTTTGAAATATTTTGAAGGGCCATCTTTATACTTTGCTTGTCTCGGCACTCGATTTTGCTTTGTTATTAGTCTCCTAACGTACTTATCAAGGTAGTGTGATCAGTGAATCGTGAATTGCCAGGCTGTTGCCGACCAGCTTTTACCGCTAACTCTTCTCAGTCCATGGTAATGAATACATAATTTTAACGCGCGGTGAATAGTACTGAATAGATATTGTCGCCCGGGACTGACGTCCTTTCGGACTTGGATATTATCACTTTCCTTACGAATGCATATTGTACCTATAAGGCTGCTATAGTTGCATTTTTCAGCAGCTTTACATGTTTATCTTTAAAACTCTGGAAAGGCAATGCCCACTGAACTGCTGCGGATTCATATAAGTGGAACGTTTTCTCCTACTATACGCAGGACAATATCGGGGTTGCTTATAATCTGCGAATATATTTATCACCTTGTTCAAGGTGTAAATATCAGCCATAGCCACTCGCCGTTAGGAAGGCCAGCCACCATCGTAGGTCAACGAAAGTCTAAGATCCCTCAAACATTAAACGATTACGTTAGGGAACACCTTGCATGATCATGGTATGTTTGGTGATGCAAGCTGTGCTCCTCTGTTATCTAAAAGTTTTTTGCTCAGGTTATCCCGCTGTGTGTGGTATCGGAAATTCAACTTGAACCCTTTTATTACCTGTAGAGCATTTTCAGCACTCAGCGGTAATTTCGCGGTGCTTAATGCACGGGAGGTGTTGCAGTGAATTTTTTAACAAAAAAAAACTGATGATGATGACTGCCAGCGCTAAAACCCAGAGCATTATTACGGACGGAATGGTGTTCGTACCCTCGTCTAAGTCGGTATTGTTTTACGATTCGGCATGGTTTACTCCTTCAGTTGAGTAGATCCACAACCAGGTGAAAAAATATTTTGATTCACATGTGGAATAATTCGAACATTTGCCTATACTTAAACGCTCGGATAATATTGCGACACCTTCGGTAGCTCCTCGAAAGCTGCCCGCGCCACTCGCGCCGGTGGTCCTTGACAAGTTATCGCTCCGAATCTGCACGAAAATTTCATTTTTTTTTGGGCCGTGTGAATCTTTCTTTCCTTTCTCTCCACTTTGTTGAGTGCTTCTGCTCGGCTGAAAGTCAGGCAACAAATACGCATTTTTTTCTTATCGCATTCCTATCGTGGCAAGATCAGACTGATTTCTGAAGCCTAAAGAGTGAATGAGGTGCATTGTCTTCACTGTAATTTCTAGAATCGCCCAACTTTCAGCCTCAGCGGAGTAACACTCCTATCAGCTGAATACAGGCACTAAATCATTGAATTTGCCATGCTTAAAAAAATCAAGTTTCGAGCCATTTTTGTTGGATGAACACAAGCCACGCAGTGCAGATTGGATCTCGTGTCTTGTGCTCGGGAGCAAAATTTGCAATTCAAGAAATTTTATTTTGATTCGTGGCGAACCACCTAGCTTTGCTACATGCGTTGTAGACGTTCATATTCACGGATTTGCAAGAATGCAGGTTTATTTCAGGATTATTTCACTCACGTAGCGGTTGATTTTCGCTATAGGTTTATTGCTCGTTAATTCAACTCGTATTAAGCAGCAATCCACATGTCTAATGAACAGAAAGTTAATGTGAGGATGTCAGAGGCAGACACAAAGTCAACGCGACCGCGTTAAGGAGCTCGCGCCACTGAAAAGCCAGTGTCATCGGCGTCGGGCGAGAGCGAAAAATTCCGCCTTCTCCTCCTCCTCGCAATGTACGCCACTGCCCCAACAGATAGCCCGCGACGGCATTGTAAGGAAAGGAAGGGACGCCTGTTACATATTTCGGTGGACAACCCGGACCGCGCAGTGCACGTCCGAAGCACGTTCACCACGAAGCTTGCGGCTTGCTGCCCGTTTATTCGGCGCAGAAGCTATGCTGGTGTTCGTGGCATCTGGTTTGTCGAGAACTCTGTGCAGGCGAACTAAGACTGCAACTTGTGTCCCGCGCGTTTCAGCAAGGCGCCTGGCAGAGCATCTACGTGGTTTGCCGCTCCGCGCTTGCGTTCCGCGTGTCCGTTTCACCGTACGTAGCAGAGCGATTTGTCTAACAGACAAGTCGTCACGCCGAACGGGCGATGGGGTGGTGCTGGTGGTGGTGAAAAAGTTTTATTGGCTAGAAAAGAGTATTTACAGGGAGGTATGATTGGACCAAACCTTAAGGGGCCGGCCCTCACAAACACTAGGTGGGGTCCGTAGTACGAGACCCCAGTGGCGTCAGCCGCTGACCGGGCACGCTCAACGATGGGGTTCCGTGTACTCCCTGGCAGTGCTGCAACACGCTGTAGCGATCCACTCTTAAATACGAAGCTCAAGCTTCCTACATTTTTTTACAATGCGAATATGAGGCGATGGTGACGAAGAATTTTGCAGTACACCAAGTCCACGAAGCTTCGGGCCTTCAGTGATAAGGGCACTCGACTGCTGCGCCAGAGTACAGGCGATCAATCCAGTCGGCTGAGGCAGCGTTTTGATGGAGCCGAACCGCAAACGCGCCAGTGTGCCGTGCGGTCAGTGGAAAATGTAGACCCCCAGATGGTCGAAATTATTCCGAAGCCCTCCACTACAGCACCACTTTCTTCCTTTCTTAGTTCCTCATTTATACCTTCGCTTACGGCGCAGTTCGGGTATCTACCCAGACATGTGAGGCAGTTACTACGTCATTTCCTTCAAAAATAATAATAATTATTATTAATTGGTTTTTGGGGAAAGGAAATGGCGCAGTATCTGTCTCATACATCGTTGGACACCTGAACCGCTCCGTAAGGGAAGGGATAAAGGAGGGAGTGAAAGATGAAAGGTAAATTGTAAATTGGTTATGGGGGAAAGGAAATGGCGCAGTATATCATATCTCGGCGGACACCTAAACCGCGCCGTAAGGGATGTGATAAAGGAGTAACTGACTGAAGAAAGGAATAAAGAGGTGCCGTCCGGAGGGCTCCGGAATAATTTCGAGCACCTGGGGATCTGTAACGCGCACTGACCAATTTTTGTTTTCATTTTTGCCGTGTTGTTGTAGTATAATGAAAATAATAATTTATAGGAAAGACATGACGCCCATGTTCTGTGCGATTAAATATCCACAGGTGGTCTAAATTATTCAGGGGCCCTCTACTACGACGACTATTTATTTCTACTTTCACAACAACCTTCCTCCTTCCTCTTAAGGTGCGGGGGGGGGGAGTCCGCTAATAATAGTAATTGGTTTTTGGGGGAAACGAAATGGCGCAGTATCTGTCTCATATATCGTTGGACACCTGAACCGCGCCGTAAGGGAAGAGATAAAGGAGGGAGTGAAAGAAGAAAGGAAGAAGAGGTGCCGTAGTGGAGGGCTCCAGAGTAATTTCGACCACCTGGGGATCTTTAACATGCACTGACATCGTACAGCACACGGGCGCCTTGGCGTTTTTCCTCCATAAAAACGCAGCCGCCGCGGTCCGGTTCGAACCCGGGAACTCCGGATCAGTAGTCGAGCGCCCTAACCACTGAGCCACCGCGGCGGGGCAGGGGAGTCCGCTGAGATTAGACAATTCTTGTACCGTTTCCTTTCCTGAAACAACCTACTTTGAATAATAATAATTGGTTTTTGGGGAAAGCAAATGGCGCAGTATCTGTCTCATGTATCGGCGGACACCTGAACCGCTCCCTAAGGAAAGGGATAAAGGAGGGAGTGAAAGAAGACAGTTAGAGAGAGGTGCCGTAGTGGAGGGCTCCGGCATAATTTCGACCTCCTTGGGATCTTTAACGTGCACTGACATCGCGGAGCACACGGGCGCCTTAGCGTTTTGCCTCCATAAAAACGCAGCCGCGGCGGTCGGGTTCGATCCCGTGAACTCCGGATCAGTAGTCGAGCGCCCTGGAGGGCTCCGGAATAATTTCGACCACCTGGGGATCTTTAACGTGCGCGGATGTCGCAGAGCACACGGGTGCCTTAGCGTTTCGCCGCAATAAAACCTATTTTTCAAAGGCCAGTTTTCAATTTACAGCACACGGCTGTTTATTTTTTTGCTGTGCGGCGGCAACATGGCAAAGCAGAATGAAGAGTAACAATAATATCTCCGCTTCGCTTAAATCTCAGATTCTAATTGGACATTGATTAAAACTTCGATGCAACGCCACCAGTACACAATCAGCGTTGAAAGCAAGCAAGGGTTCCACTTATACTTTGAATTTGTTGAGCAGAAGCCTCTTACTGGACGACTGATTTTATGTGCGCTGATTGCATTAGCTAGCTGTACCTAAACAAGTAAGCACCGGCTCGATTTGCGGTCCTGATTGCAGTTCTTCAGCTCACTAAATGGTACACTCAGCACAGCAAGAACGTGGCGGATTCTTAATGCGGTAATGGATCCCAACAAACCAAAACAAAAGCAGAAAGCGGCAAAGCCATACAAAGACTCGTACACCAATTCAAGGGCAGCAACGATGACTTGATCGAAACGATCAAGACGAAATGCTACGGCAAAAACAGGCCCCAGGAATGCAAAGGAGAATATCAAGGAGAGGATAATCCACACTTAGACAGGCCGATAACAAATGAAGAAGTCAACGCAGCAGTTACAGCGATAACCAAGAATACGGCAGCGGGAGCAGACAAGATCAAGACTTCGCTCATCCGCAATCTAAGCGATGAAGCAATAGCACAGCTTACGAAATACCTAAATGAACTATGGGTCACAGTCACCGTCCCCAAAGACTGGAAGCACGCGGAGGTGGTCATGATAACAAAACCAGGCAAAATGTTTCAGATAGAGAACCTAAGATCCATCTCGTGAACATCATGTCTAGGCAAACTCTTCGAAAAAGTCATCACGAAAAGAATACAGCAACACCTTGAAGACGAGGAACAATACCCCCAAAGTATGTTCGGCTTCAGAGCAAACTTGTCAACCAAAGACATCCTTCTACAGATCAAAGAGGAAATAATAGACACAATTCCTAAAACAGGAGAAAACATCGTAATGGCCCTGGACATCAAGGGTGCTTTTGACAACGTCAGTCATGAAGCAATCATAGAAGAAATCAACAATACCAGGTGTGGGAGAAGAATCCACAACTATGCAAGGGCCTTCCTGTCAAACCGCACGGCCACGGTGGGACTGGGAGACCTAAGAAGCAAAACATTTAACACACCAAACAAAGGAACTCCACAAGGATCGGTGATCTCACCGGTCCTGTTCAACATGGCAATGATCGGCCTCGCACGCAAGCTGAGCAAGATCGAAGGTATCAAGCATGCCATGTATGCGCATGACATCACTGGCTGGGTCAACCAAGGGTCACTTGGCCGAAAAGAACTATTGCAGAAAGCAGCGACATGCGTGGATGAATACGTCAGGGCTAGAGGACTCGCGTGCTCAACCGAGAGATCGGAAATTCTGCGGGTCGGAAAGAAGCCAACGCCGGCAGAATTGAGAGTGCGTTTGGAAGGACAGACCATTCCAGAACGTAACATGATAAGAATACTGGGCATGTGGATCCAAGGATGCAATAGATGCAGCCACATACTCAGTCTCCCAAAACAATCAACACAGCAAGTCGGCAGAATGATCTCTCGAGTCTCACAGAAAAGGCACGGGATGAAGGAGGGAGATCCAGTAAAGCTGAATAAAAGCATCGTAATCAGCCGGATCACATATTCCCTGCCGTATCACCACATGACAAAGAATGAGAAGGAACAAGCGGACACGCTTATAAGGAAAGCCTTCAAAACAGCGCTAAACCTACCAGGAAATATATCAAATGAAAAACTCTTGATGCTGGGCATCCACAATACATTCGAAGAGCTACGAGAGGAGCAAGCTGGATCGCAAATAACCAGACTCCAACAGTCGACCACCGGCCGTGCGCTCCTCCGCAGGTTAGAGTATAGCAGTAAAGAAACAGAAGGAAGAGTAGCAAACATACCAGACGAAGTCAGACAAACCATCAGAGTCTGCCCCTTACCGAGAACCATGGACCCACACCTGCACGCCGCTAGACGAGCCGCTAGTGCAGAGTACGTAGAAAAACACCTAGCTACCAAAGAAAACACTGTGTACACGGATGCAGGCCTGTATCCGTTGAACAGGGACACCAAAGAACATAGAGTTACATCAGTGGTCGTCAACCAGAGCCTAGAGGCGGTCACGTGTGTAGCAACCAAGAAGTGTTCGGTAACCGAGGGGGAAGAAGTTGTCGTAGCTCTGGCAGTAGCTGAAGGGAACCGACTAAATAAATCACTCACGATTCTGACAGACTCGAAAGCCCCGTGTAGAAGCTACACGGCGGGAAGAATATACAAGGGAGCACTGCCGATCATCCTCCAGGCAGGGCCTCCTAATACATCATTACAACACAAAATTTTCTGGATACTGGGACACGCCGGAGTGGAAGGGAACCTGAGGGCAGACAGTCTAGCTCGCGAGATGACCCACCGAGCAGACACAACGGAGTCACAGGAACATACCACAACGGTAGAACCCACATATGCAGAAATACTAAATTACCGCAGAGGAAGGAGACTGACGTAGCCTCCACCACACCCGTTGCTGACACAGCACGAGGCAGTGGGATGGCGAAGATCACAAACAGGTACCTTTACAAATCTACACACACTACATAAGATGTATCCACGACAATACAATGACAAATGCACGTAATGCGGGGCAACCCCCACGCTATATCATATTATATGGGAATGTAGACACAACTATGCATTCCATAAACTAGAAAAGCCAAGTGCGGAACAGTGGGAGGACCTGCTCACCAGAAGCGAGCTGGCGGTCCAGAGAGCACTCGTGCGGCACGCAAGCGAGGTGGCAAAGCTCAGCGGGGCCCTGGAATGAGGGCACCGACCATTGGAACTCGGAAGATAAAGACGTCCGGAATCCGCTAAACCCAATGAAACCAAAATAAAGTTTTATTCATTAATTCATTCATTCATTCATTCATTCGTTCATTCATTCATTCATTCTCTGTTTCACGGACAGAAGCTTGCTCATGTTGACGTCCGGCACCACTTAGTTTTGTAAATAATTGTCTCGGCCAGGTATATTATGTGCTCCCAAGAACCCTTGTTTGTACAGATTCGTGGTCTGGCGGTCAAACTTCTATTTTTGTATTTAATAAGCGTATGTAGCTATGGCCATCCAGCCCCTCTTCATAAACTTCAATCTTTATTTAAATTCACCTTGCAATTATGGGGCGATAGTTTTAAAGTGTCCGTGCATGCGGTCGCTTGGGGATTATTTGGCGCGCCATTACGCAGGTATCGGCAGCTCTTCACATAACATCATATCCTGCTGTATTACATGTCAGCACACGTATTCCGAGCCGATAATTAGTGGACCTTAATACTAAGTCTTCCTTTAATGTCATTTGCGCACGTTGGTGAATTAGGTTAATTGTTTAACAAAAAAAAGCATGATGACTGCCACCGCCAAAACTCAGAGCATTATTACGGACGGAATCGCGTTCGTACACTCGTCTTAGTCAGAATTGTTTTAAGATTCGGAATGGTTTACTCCTTCAGTTGAGTAGAACCACAACCCGGTTAGAAAATGGCTAGATTTACATGTGGAAAAAATCGAACATTTGCCTATACTTAAACGCTCGGATAATGATGGGACACCTTCGGCAGCTGCTCGAAAGCTGCCCGCGCCACTCACGCCGGACCTTCGTGAGAAGTTATCGCTCGGAATGAGCATCTTTATTTTATTTGCCTGCACTTTGTTCAGTGCTTCGGCTCGGCAGAAATTCCGGCAACAAATACGCATTTTTTGGGTGGTAGTGGTTTTTTTATTAAAATAATAGTAAAACGGAAGAAAAATTTTTGCTAGCCCGGAAATCTGCCATCGATAATGAAGCACCTGAGCTGGGGCAGCGCAAATAAAGGATAGCAGGCAGAATGGAGAAATGAAATGAAAGAAGTGCGGGGACAGGAAGAGAAGATATGGGGAGAAGTAATATGTACAAACTATTTACACAATATGAAATGTGTCCTGGTTGTGCGCGTGATTAGTTCACTTTAGAGGAATTAAAACACACGCTCTCAGCACTGTGATGGCTACAACTGGAGTGGGGCGTCCAGTTATTAATCGTTCAAGGTAGAACTCGCGGAGCGTTCGGTCACTGCGTGTAACTACCTGACGGAGAACAGAAGGGACGTCAAGCCCGTGTGTTCGAGGAATGCACAGAGGCTCACCAAAGTTCGCTCACGAGTGCGCGCACTGCCCTGCGGCCACAATAGCGTCTTCATGGAATTTGGTAGTATGCCTTGCGCCCTATAGGCCGCGAGCATATCGCGACGAGCATCTACGAGCGCGGCACAGTGAAGGAGAAGGTGTTCTAGTGTTTCCACTGCACCACATCCGTCAACCACATCACTCGTCGCGATTCCGTGACGCACCCGTCGTCCCCCGGGCCACACGCATGCAGCCAATGCGCGCGCGGAGGATCACTGCACGTTGTGACCGTGTAAGTCCGCGACAGCCGGTGATACTGTCAATGCGCTCACCTCCTGCGATGCGTGGGTCGGGATGCTGCTTTCGGAGATGGTCGTGGATGGCCGCACGCACGTCCTCCAGCGCAAGGGGCAGATCGCTGGCCGGTAGTTGGTGTGCAGCGGTCGCGAGGTCGTCAGCTTCTTCGTTGGTGGCGATGCCGCAGTGATCGGGCACCCACTGTGCACGCACGGAATATCCTCTCTGCGTGAAGCGCTCGATGCGCGAGCGAATTTCCCGCACTGCTAGGTTACCGCGGCCGTTAGATTACAGGCAGCTGAGGGCGGCGCGGGAGTCACACAGCAGAGCACTCCTGGCGGCGGAGGGCCGAGGGTGAGCAGCAGGTCCAGCCCGAGCCGGATCCCCATCAACTCCGCCGTGGTGGAGGAGCCCCGGAAGGTTGCGCGTTGCTGGCTGTGCAGTCGCAGGTCGGGGGTGGTAGCCGCTGCAAGGCAGCAGCTTTCGCGGGCCACTGAACCGTCGGTGTACACGAGGAGATGGCCCTGGAGCTCCTTTTGTATGACGGCTCTGGCCAGCACCTGCACAGCACAGAGGAGTGTGCTCCGCTTTCCCGCAATTCCGACGATCTCTCACTGTCCCTCCGAGGCAGCAGAGCAGAGTGCGCAGGAGCCGTAGGTGGGTGGGCATTGTGTCAATTGCTCATACTCGAGCAGCACCGCGAACATTCGTGAGCGCGGGTGCGACCGCATACGCTGCAGCAGCGAGCCGCTGTCCGGTGCGCAGTGAAGCCGGTCGATGTGATTCAGTGCCCTGCGCGCTGCTTGGAGCTCAAGTGGCCACGCTCCTGCCTCGGCCAACTTTGCGGCGCACTGCGTGTTTTTGGGCAGGCCTAGTCACACGCGCAGGGACTTGCCGTGGTGGAGCTCAAGTTTCTTCCAGCACGGCTTGCGCACCATGACGAGCGGCAGCTCATAGAGCACCGCCCCCAAAGCTGCGGCATTTATATAGCCGCAGCGCGGCTTGCTGGGAGATGCCCCTGACTCGATCGGTGAGCTTGTGCATGGCGGCGGTGATCCTCTTCATCTGCAGTCAGGCCTTGGTCGCCGCGGGGCGGAAGGAAAGGCGCCAGTCGACATCTAGACCAAGGCACCGCACCGCTTTAAGCCAAGGAATCGAAATCCCGTCCAGTGACAGTGGCACAAGGTGCGGGAGCGAGCGCGAAACGGAGGCCATGACCACTGATTTGTCCGCGCACAGCGACAGACCAAGGCCGCGCAAGCTGGCATCTATTGCGGTCAGGGCTCCCTAAAGGCACCCCCGCACGCGGAACGCCTCGCCCGGTAGTCCCGGGCACCACAGAGGTATGTAGTCTGCATATATGGACGTGTACACATGGTGTCGGCCACTCGGGGGGGAGGGAGGCCGGGACCACCAACATGGCCACATTAAACAGAAATGGTGATAAGAAAAAGCCCTGCGGCACGGCCATCTCCAAAGGGCGAGGCTTGGACAGCTTACCCCCTACTTGTACGCGCATGGTGCGCCCGCTCATGAAGCCATGAACGTATCGCAAAAGGCGCCCGCTCACGTCAGGCCCCTCAAGCACCGCGAGAATTGGTGCGCGGTGAACGTTGTCAAAAGCACCAGAGACGTCCAGTAGTAGCAGCAGCGCAACCTGGCCTGCCGCCCTGGCATGCTCCACCGCTGTAACAACGTCCGATATAGAATCAGCCATGCACCGCATGCCACGGAAACCCGTCTGCCGCTCGTCAAACAAATCAGCCTCCGCAGCCCGCTCGTTCAGACGCTGCAACGCCATATGCTCCATGAGGTTACCTGCCGCCGATGTTAATGCCACTGGCCGGTATCCGCTCAGCTCCGTAGGTGGGCGCCCTGCCTTTCGGATGGGACAAACGACCGCGGTTCGCCAATCCTCCGGTAGCTCCCCGCGTTCCCACACGAGGCTGATCTGCTGCAGGAGGATCTGTCGTTGCTGCGCATCAAGGTTTCGCAGCATCTATACGGTATGTCACCCCGACCGGTCCGGGCGCCGAGCGGCGGCGGCAGCGCTGCAGCGCAATGTTCACTTCCGCCGCAGTGAACGGCGCATCACATGGACCTTCCGAGGCGACGGGCGAGTGACTGGCGTCGCTTCTGGGGCTGTTAGGTGCAGCTATGTTAGCTGCGTTTGTGGGGCTGGTCGGCGCGAATCTATCGGCAAACCGCTCTGCCAACTCTTTTTGCAAAGCTGAGCCCGATGGAAATTGCGAGGGCGGCCAGCGGTTGACGGTTTGCCTGTAGTTCGGTGATGCGCCTCAGGGTGTCAAACAGCCTCCGCGAGCTGACGTCTTCCTCCATGATTTGGCATAGTGAAGCCCACTGCCGGCGGTATAGCTTGTTGGCGTGGCGGCGCGCTTCCACGTCCAAGCGGTTGTAGACAGTCCAGTCGGCGGCTCTGTCAGTCCGTCGCGCCCGTCGCTCTGCGCGATCTCTCTTCTCGCGCAGATTGTGCAGCTTCATATGAAGTGTCGGCTGCCCTGCCCTGACCTCTGTTCGTTGTGTGGCTGTGAGAGCGCTTCGGACTAGACTTGAAAAGAAATCTGCGCCAGTGTCCCGCAGATCAGCGATCTCTGCCTGCATTCGCCGAATGGCGCTGGACGACCTTGCTGTGGATGGAGTTCATCTGCGTGACCGTGAGCGTGAGCAGCCTGCCCTGCGTTGCTCATTGTCACCGCCGAACACAGGCGTCGCTCGTTCACGATTGTCTGCGGACTCCATGGGGAGACCCCGCAGCGCCGCGAAGCCTTAGGCCCAGCGTCGGAAAGAGCAGAGAGCTAAAAACACGTCCGCTCGCTTCGAGCGCCCACCGAAGAATCCCCGCATTTTTTTCTTGTCGCATTTCTATCGTCGCAAGATCAGTCTGATTTCTGTAGCCTGAAGAGTGAATGAGGTGCATTGTATTCTCTGTAATTTCTTGAATCGCCTAACCGCCAGCCTCGCCTGAGTAACACTCCTAACAGCTGAATACTGACACTAAACCATTGAATTTGTCACGTTTAAAGAAATTAAGGTTAGAGCCATTTTTTTGGACGAACATACGCCACGCAAGGGCAGATGGCATCTCGCGTCTTGAGCTCGGCAGCAAAATTTGCAATTAAAGAAAGTTTATTTTCATTCGTTGCAAACACCTAGCTTCGCTACATGCACATTTGACGTTCAGGTTCACGGATTTGCAAGAATGCAGGTTTAAAGGAATGAACGCAACCTACGCATGATGAGCTCAGGATTATTTCTCTCACGTAGCGGTTGTTGACATTCGCTATAGGTTTATAGCTGCTTAATTCAACTGGTTCTAAGCAGCAATCCACACGTCTAAACAACTGGAACTTAACGTGAGGATGTCAGAGGCAGACACAATGTCAACGAGACAGCATTAAGAAGCTCGTGGCGCTGAAAAGCCGGTGTCGTTGGCGTCGGCCGTGAGCGAAAAATCTCTCCTCCTCCAACTCCTACTCGCAATGTACGCCATTGCCCCAGCAGATAGCGCGCAACGACAGCGCAAGTAAAACAAGGGACGCCTGTTACATATTTCGGTCGACAACCCGGACCGCGCCGCAAGGGAAGGAAAATGAAATAATAATAATAATAGTTGGTTTTTGGTGGAAAGGAAATGGCGCAGTACCTGTCTCATACATCGTTGGACACCTGAACCGCGCCGTAAGGGAAGGGTAAAGGAGGGAGTGAAAGAAGAAGGGAAGAGATAGGTGCCGTAGTAGAGGGCTCTGGAATAATTTCGAGCACCTGGAGATCTTTAACGTGCACTGAGCAATTTTTGTTTTCATTTTTGCCGTGTTCATGTAGTATAATGAAAATGATAGTTTATAGGAAAGACATGGCGCGCGTGTTCTGGTGGCCCAAATTATTCAGGAGCCCGCCACTGCGGCAACCCTATTTATCCTCTCACTACAATTTTCCTCCTTTCTCTTACGGTGCGGTTGCAGTGTCTGGCGAGATTAGACAATTTTTGCACCGTTTCCTTTCCAGAAACAATCTATTTTTAATATTATTAATAATAATTGTTTTTTAGGGAAAGGAAATGGCGCCTTATTCGTCTCATATATCGTTGGCGACCTAAACCGCGCCGTAAGGGAAGGGATAAAGGATGGAGTGAAAGAAGAAAGGAAAAATTAGAGGTGCCGTAGTGGAGGGCTCTGGTATAATTTCGACCACCTGGGGATCTTTAACGCGCACCGACATTGCACAGCACACGGGCGCTTTAGCGTTTTGCCTGCATAAAACCTATTTTGCAAGGGCCAATTTTCATTGTACAGCACACGGCTGTTTATTTTTTTGCGGTGCGTCGACAACAGGGCAAAGCAAAATGAAGAGTAACAATATTATGTTCGCTTCGCTTAAACCTCATATTCTAATTTGACATATTGATTAAAACTTCGATGCAGCGCCACCAGTACACAATACGATTTGAAAGCAAGCAAGGGTTCCACTAATACTTTGAATTTGTTGAGCAGAAGCCGCTTACTGGACGGATGAATTTTTGTGCGCTGAATACATTAGCTAGCGGTACCGAATCAAGTAAGCACCGGCTCCCTTTGCGGTGATGTGGTTATCCGTACCACGTACACGAGCTTGCTCATGTTAATGTCCGGCAGCGCTAGGTTTTTTAAGTAATTGTCTCGGCCGGGTATATTATGCGCTTCCAATTACCCTTGTTTGTACACATTGATTGCTGGTCTGGCGGTCAAACTTCCCTTTTTGTATTTAATAAGCGTATGTAGCTATGGATAGCCAGCCCGTCTTCATAAACTTCCGTTAATGTCATTTGCGCACGATGCTTTGCGACTTGCTTGTACAAATCCTCGGTTTATCCTCCTGAACGAACACCCTCATTGGTGAAGAAGTTGTGCCCGATCCCGACCGAAGGGACTCCGGTTCACTTCCGCTTGACAAACTTTTAAAGCGAAAGCTTTACCACGGCCGCTCAATTGCAACGCACTTGGTGCCATTGAGCGGCAGTGGCTTTACTATCCACGCGGCTCCGATTTCGGTGCGTCTCTACAAATGACCTTGAATAGTAGGAGCGCATCTCCGTAAGCAACCACGTGACGTACCACGTGACTCGCAGCAGATGCAGTCACGCGCTCCCGCGTCGTCGCGGCGATTGTGCGGTGCCTATCCACCGTCTCGCTGTGAACGACTCAAGTCAGCTTGAGCGGACGTCCTCCAGAGTGGGTACTCGCAGACGTCGGGCCGAGTCTGATCACCCTGTCGACATTGCCAACTGGACGAGGCATTCAGCAACCGATAGGGAGCGTAAACCCGCTAAACGGCCAGCCGAAAGGAATGTAGGGTGGGAGCTTCGCCTGGCTCGACGGAGAGCGAAAGATGCCGAATGAAGACAGCGACGAGCCTTGATAACAGCCGCGGTGGAGACTGGTGAGACTCAGGAAGCGAATTCTCGCAGTGCGGAACCCGCAACGACCCACGTGGTTCGTCTGTCTGTCAGACTGTGCTTCGGTCCCAAGAACCTTAGAAAGTGACCTCACATGTATTCTGCGCTAGGGTTAGCTGCTAGGCATAGCTAGGGTTAGCTGAGCTAAGCCGACCCATTTTTTTCTTTGCAGCGAGCCTGTTTTTCTACGTCGTTTCACCCATTCCACGAATTTCAATTTCGCAGTCGCGCCGATTAGGGGTTTTCCTCCAAACGGGACCATTAACGCTTTTGTCTTAGGGGTAATGCGTTGTTTGTCTTCGCCTTGATGTCTTCTAAAATCAAGAATTGATATGGGTCATATTTCATGACAGTTGACAGGCGTAAATGCATTTCGTTCATTTTCTTAATGCTGCTTACTAGTAGTAACAAGTAGCTCTGCCTGCAATCCACTTTGTGATACAACTTACGCTGACACTAAAAAACCCAGTTAAACGGCTGTGCCTCTCGCTTGCCGTAGACATCTCAATGGCACCGTGAAGGAGGTAAAGGGGAAAATAACTGCATGTAAGTACACTCCGTCTCCGTTGACACCGAACACAGATCACTGGACGCGATCTTGCTCTAAGTTTCGTTCGCCTACAAAGCACAGTTAAGGAGGCAACCCCGTGGAACTCTTACCTCGTAAATGGGAGGGAGGCCGTGACAACGCCAGACGCAATGTTTCAGGACGTCACCAGTGAGGACCACCTCGACGTCGCCGCCTACCTGCACCCTGCACTCCACTCTAAACACGAGTACGCCTTTTTAATAATAAGAAAGGGAGCATGCTTCCTAGGATACTAGGCATAGGTAAAAACCAGATGTGTGCGTTAAGAGACAAGGAGGGCAACGCCATCAGCAATATGGATAAGATCGTTAATGTAGCCGAAGAGGTCTACACAAATCTATACAGTAGCCAATGTAATCAGAACTTTGATGATAAAGACAGTAGCAAACAGCATTGCGACATCCCGCCAGTAAAGAAATAGGAAGTAAAGAAAGCATTTGGAAATGTACAAAGGGGAAAAGCATCTGGCTAGGATCTGGTAACAGCAGATCTGTTGAAAGACGGAGGGAAGATTCTGCTACAAAAACTAGCCACCTTATAGACGCTATGCCTTACGACCTCGACCCTACCGCAAGCTTGGAAGAGTGCAAACATTACCTTAATTGATAAGAAAGCAGACGCCAAGGACTTGAAAAAATTGCAGACCGATCAGCTTACTGTCTGTTCCCTACAAGGTATTTACTAAAGTAATCACTAATAGAGTCATTACAACCTTTGACTTTAATCTACCAAATGATCAGGCAGGCTTTGGTAAAGGATATTTAATAATAGATCATATTCACAACATACATAAGGGGATAGAGAAATGCACAGAATATAACCGACCCCTGTATATATTCTTCATTGATTGCGAGAAAGCATTTGATAAAGTGGAAACCTCAGCTGTCATACAGGCATTGCGTAAACAGGCTGTATAAGAGCCTTATGTCAAAGTACTGGAAGATATTTACAGGAACTGCGCAGCTACCATAGTCCTCCATAAAGTGAGCAATTTAATTCCTATAAGGAAAGGCGTCAGGCAAGCAATCACGATCTCGCCGATGCTATCCACCGCCTGTTTACAGTTGGTATTCCGAGGCCTGACTAGGGAACAGTTGGGGATAAGAGTTAATGGAGAATACGTAAATAATCTGCGACTCGCAAATGACATTGCCTTGCTGAGTCACTCAGGAGGTGAACTGAAAATCATGATCAATGAGTTACGCAGGGCACAACGGTGGGTGTAAAAATTAACATGCAGAAAATTAAGTAATGTTCAAGTCTAGCAACGGAACAGCAGTTCACGATTGGCAGCGAGGTGCAGGAAGTGGTAAAGACCTGCTTAGGGCAGGTAGTGGCAGCTGATCCGGATCATGACAGGGAAATAACTGGAAGGTTAAGACGGGGTGTAGCGCATATGGTAGTAAATCCTTAGGCGCCTGTGCTCAACAGAGCCTCGTACGTCACTCGCGCCTTCAACAAAACGGATTGTTGTGATCCCGTACATTCGTGACCTGTCCCATCGCCTTAAAAAGATCGGTGAACGGGGGAACGTAAAACTTCTTTTCTCTGCACCCGATAAGCAACAAAAATTTTGCAGACTGTCCAGGCCCACTGATTCAAAAAATCAGAACTGCAAAAAGAAGCACCGAACTAAGTTCGTTGAATGTACGCAGTCCATTGTATACAGCATCCCTTTGAAATGTGGAAAGAGTATGTAGGGCAAAGCGGTAGATGTTTGAATGACCGCCTCCGAGAACACTGCAATAATGTGTCTGAAGGGCGAGGAGGGTTCCTGGACGCTCACTGCAGAAAATGTAAGAACGCTAATGATGACAGCGATTCTGATGAAGATTTTGTGTGTCGGCCTGTGTACAAAGATTGTTCTGTGATTGCCAAACATCGTTGCCAACTAACTCGAGAGATAGAAGAGGCTGAATTGATAGACCGGTTGGGTGAGTCCCGCGTGGCCAAGTCATCTATTGCTCTAACAAAGAGCTGTTATATTTGAGACAACACTTGACTCCTACTGCGCATGCGTGATGATTGCCTGGTTTTGCTATAAATACTGGACCGAATTTCGAAATAAACCTGTTGCAAGTCAGCGCTCGTGTGTTCCATGTCATTCTTTCTTGTGTCCTTGTCTGTATTTGCGCTGTACATTTCCATTATGAATCACCAATATGCCCAGTCTGCCACCTTAGTGCATATGGCAGGTTCTCTCAGATAATTAATAGCAGATTACCAATATCCTTCAAGAGATAAGTGTACAACAGCTTTTCTTACCGGTACTTTCCTACGGGGCAGAAACGTTGAGGCTAATTAAAATGGCTCAGCTTTAATTAAGGACGACGCAGTGAACCATGGGAAGAAAAAGGATAGGTGTAACGCTAAGAGACCGGAAGCGGGCAGAGTGGGCAAGGGAAGAAACGCGGGTTAATGACATCCTAGTTGAAATCAGGAGGAAGAAATGGGCAGATAACCGTAGGTCCTTAAGGGTAACGAAGTAGATTCCAAGAGAAGGCAAGCGTATCATAGGGAGGCAGAAATTTAGGTGGCAGGATGAGATTATGAGACTTGCAGGCATGGGGTGGGCGCAGCTTTGAAAGCAGAGTGTTAATTGGAGAGACATGGGAGAGACCTTTGCTCCGCAGAGGGTGCAGTCAGGATGATCACGAAGCTGGCCTCTAGGACACTCCCTTTTATAAAGGGAGTGTGCTAGAGGGCACCCGATTACATTTCAGCACCGTTACGTTGATATCATGCAGTCCGCAGAAGAACCCCGACGTAAAGCCTGGTTGCGGACTCAAGACGAGTAGCGCGCCGACCGTTGACATTACAACCTTCGTCGGCGCGACGCAGAATACAAACTAGCTGACCGAGTCTGACTTTGGACATCCATTTGTCACGGTGGACTCGGTGAAAACGTTTTCGCAGCTACTGCGGGCCGCACAATATGATTCGCCTGCTATGTCAGCAGGACTCTGAAGTTGTTCTTGATAGAGTGACATGATCCGAGCGACGCTGCACCCTAGGAGAACTAGTGCGTGTCGTGGGTCGAAAGCCATATTATGAGCGCTAATATAACCATGTGTTCGTGCTCATGCACTTTATTTCAAGGAGAGAGCTTTTTATGTTCCATTGATTCAAAGCTGCTAGTTGTCGGTGTCTTAGCACAAAAGATCGGAGAGCCATGGAGATGGCAAGAAGTACAGAAAGATAAGAGAAAGAGACAACTTTATTTCCCACTGGTGCCGCAAACTAGGCCAGGTGGGTCCTGTGCGGCCCCCAGGTGGGGACGACGTACTGGGCCCATGAAATCAGGGAAAGTTGCGTGGTCTTATCTGGCTGGTTGTGGAGTTTGTCCTAGTATTCCGCAGAGGGAGCTGGCAGGAGGGTTTCTTGAGGAGGGTTTTTTTCGAATCCCCAGAGGATGTGCGCCTGGGTTGCGGACAATGCGTGGTTGTAGCTTGGGCATGCGGGGTGGTATTCTCCATTGGTGGTGAGTGATAGCCTTGAGTGGCTGAGAATTAAGTGCGTCTGCAATCTTTGCAACAGGGTGGCTTATGCGCTGTCGAGGTCGAGTTAAAGAGACTGGAAAGGGCGTCACGTCTTTTTATGAATATTAGTGATGTCAGCACAAGTCTGGGGGCTTCATCGATTGCTCCAGGATCCGTGGCGCGGCCGCCGGGATTGTTAATCCTCGGGCAAGTCGGCCGGCCCCTTCCTTACCAGCCTGTTATGCGTCAGTGGTTTAGACAGGGGCTTATTATTTTTCAATCTTGTTAGGTTGTCCCAACCTGATATATGTCCCTTCGTTACCACAGTTGACCACATCGGCGGGTACCCAGATTAGGTTAATTTTGCGGTCGGGAGTGTAGCCGCGCAGGATGCGTGCGGTGGCACTGAAGATGCAGCCTGCCGAGTAGTGTAGGATTGCTCGGTTTGATTCACCTAGGACTGTGCGCATTCAGCGGTCAGCGATAGCCAGCGCTATGGCTGTATCTTCTGCTGCGGCTGGGGAGGGGGCGCACACCGCGGCGGCGGAGATAAGGGTAGATCGCGTCGTGGTTGCACAGACCACGTAGGTTGCACCTTGCCTTGCCGCGTCCATGTGTGTTGTGTGTTCGTCGGCACGATAGAAACCATCCAGTTCTCGGGCTTTGTGCTAAAGGCGTACTTCGTGTCGGCGAGGCCGCCGCTTCTTCGGTAGCGGTTTTACAAAAACGGCGGGCGTGTAATACACCTGGAAGAAGTGGTGAGGGAAGCGCCTGCAGCAGCTTTGGAGCGAGGACGTATTACCCGAGAAGGCGTCGGAGTCGAAATAGGACTTCAGATGGCGGAAGGCGGCGTAGCTTCGGAGGCAGAAGGTGTTAGCATCAAACCACGTGCTGCATGACTTAGTCGCGCCAGTGCTCACGCAGTAGGAGTCATAAGTGTCATTGCTCAGGGCTTCGCGGCTGCCCGCGTCACTGTCTCTTCAGATTCCCCTGCTGACGGTATGTGTGCAACGCATTCAATGTTGGCGGTAACGCGTTTCAAGTAATGGCGTTAGCGCTAACGCTTTATTTTTTCGGTAATTTAGTAATGTACCCGTTACCATTTCGAAACCGTAAAGGGTAAAGCACTTATATTCATATTTTTCATTAACGTGAGGTGTCACGCTACTAGTTACTTTTCATTTGAAGCGATGTTTATTGCCTCAGGGCATAAAAACCATGAAGTGACACACGAGTAAGATGCTTAAAGAAATGAAAAAAGGTGGGCTGATCTGATGAAATCAAGAAGTGAACGATAATATGGACCCTGTGTCCAGGAGATATAGGAGTCCGGATTGTCCGGTGAGAGACCCACTGCCGCCAGCTGCCGAATTCTCATCGGATTCAGCTGCAAGCAGTCCCACAACAGCTGGTGGATATCCGCCTCACAGTCTCTGATCTTTTAGACTGAACACGCAGAACTGGGATATAAATCTTTGAAATGCGGCCACTTGCGTGTCAGAGCTGAAGTTAGGGCAACCCCGACCGGTATCCTCCGAAGCGCAACCTACTCTGCATGGCTAAGACCACGGGTTAGGGTTGCCGCACACGGAGGGATTAGAGCACGTGTGCGGCGCCAGAGATGTTCCTTTTTTTTAAAGGAGGGTGTTGCCATCCAGAGTCAGGACTCGAGGCAAAGACGAGGTTGGGGTAGAAAGGCGGGTCGCAGAATCTGCGTGGCTTTGTGCGTCCAGGAGGTCACGCGGGACCCAATTAGTACGCATTTGCTGCGGAATGCGTGCCGCTAGACGAAGGATGGCTTGGAAGATTTCTGGGGCGCGACTGACTCGTCGTAGTAGGCGTGTGACATGAACGGCGTCGGCGCGATGTAGAATGCGGGCCGTGGGCAGCATGTTAACGGCGGCCACAGAGAAAAGTGCCTCTTGAACCACAAGCATCTCCGCACAGAAACGCACAGAAAGATGAAGGAGGTTCTGAGAGGCTAAACCTTGACGTTGTGTTCAGAGCAGGCTTGCAAGGACAGTAAAAGTCCGTTGTTGTTTCGCAGGCCTGGATGCTTGCGTCAACATACATAACGATGGAGCCATGCGGTAGATTGGCGTCTTGCTCTGTAATTCGGTCGCGAAACGACGATGCCGCGCTGGTAGATGATGGCCGATGTACGTCAGTTGGCTTGTTGTCTCTTAGCTGCACAAAACGCCAGGGAGGAAGAACTGGCGGAGGCGGCTGTAGAATAGAGTGCGATGAAGCATATGCCCTGAGTGCAGAAGTTGTGTGTGTAAGGCTTGACTTTAGGCGGCGAGCATCGCATCGTTGCTGCACCAGCTCATCTAGTGTATTCAGCTGCGCATGTTCTTGGATCGGGGTAATATGGGGAAGGCAATTGATGACCCTAATTGCCCCTCGATTAACAGCTTCTAGACGATCCCATTGAACCGTTGTCAAATTCTGGAAACGGGCTCGGTAAACGAGGCGCGGTTTCGCAACTGCTCGCACCAGCTGTCTTGCAACATGAGAGCGGGCTCCGCCTGTTTTAAGAGAAATGCGTCTAATCAGACCCAACGCCTGAATTGCGTGCTTTTTAAAAACCCCGAGAAAACCAAACAGTACATGTTCCTGACTCGAGTATTGTCAAGCCCAAGTTTTTTACCGATGAACTTTCTTGAATTGGAGTTCCGGATAGATGGAGACGAATTGGTGTTGCAGCCAGTTTACGGCGCCCCCACCGGTTGGCGAGTGGCACGAACGTGGTTTTCCTCGCTGAAAGCTGCAGACCAATTGAAAAAGCAAAAGTCGGCGTAATATCTATGGCTGCTTGTAGGTCTGCTGCTTGAGTCATCAGGTCGTTGTGAGTGGTCCACACCGTTATGTCATCAGCATACAATAAGATCTTAATTCAGAGACATCATGTAAGCGCCAAGCAAGGGGGAGAGAAGCAATATTAAATAATGTTGGCGATAAAACCGATGCCTGGGGAACGCCGCGAAGTGGCACAAATGATCCGACGGCATCACCACTGAGGCGTATGGCAAAGTGTCGTCCTACAAGGAAGGATTTAGCAAAATTGCGCACTCTAACGGGGAAGTGCTACATGTCAAGCGATTCCAGGATGGCAGCATGACTGAGATTATCGTACGCCTTTTCTACTCACATGGCCAGTACAGTACGTTCACTGTGGCTGCGAGTTGAGGCCAGAACTGCTGACGCCAAGACTGCCAGTCCATCTTCTGTGCCTATGGACGCACGAAAGCCAATTTGGACGGGATGGTAGAAACCATGCTGCTCAACCCACAACGAGTGCCGTGTGGCAAGCATTTTTCGGTAAGCTTGGATAATGTTGGCATAAGCGATATAGGCCGGAAATTTCCGAAGTCTGTTGGCAGCTTCCCCGGTTTTGGTATGGGGATCACAATAGCCGATTTCCACGTTTCTGTCACGACACCTTCTATACATACCTTGTTAATGGTGGCGAGGAGTTTAGGCAGTACTGCGGAACTTAATTTCTTGTCAACCTCGTACGGAATAGAGTCCGGACCGGGCGCAGTCTTCCGACAGGCCTCTTATATTGCTGCAAGCAACTCGAGCATTGAAAATGGGCTTGCGGTTCCCTCGGCATCGGCTGTAGATCGGAGCTTATCGACATACGCTGGAATGGCAGCCAAGGGGGCTCCTATGACCCTTGGAGGCAACACATTATACTTACGGAAAAACTTCCGCGCTGCCTCTCTGGCGAAATCATCCAGAGCTAAGTTAGCTGCGAAGCATGCTGTGGCCGCTGCGTCAGGACGACGGGAATCATGTTCCATTGCACGAAACGTTCGCCAGAGAGCAGCATTCGATGACTTTGTCGAGAACTCTCACTCCACGCATGCCACTGCCGTCGCGAGAGATAGCGTTCATATCTGCGAGCCTTGGCAGTAAAGTAATTGACCCTTGGCCGTGCTTGCGCAGAAGTCGGGTCTAGGGAAGCTGCCATCTCCGCTTGTCGGCGAGCAGCCCACAAGTTAAGCAGACCCACATCCGGCATCGGGCTATTCTCGTCCGTCCAAGTGACAGCAGTAACCTTATTCAGCGCAGCTTGTATGCGGTCCACAAGTAGTGTAGATGATTGAAGGGAGAGATCTTCGACGGTGGTGCGAAACGTGTCATAATTGAGCACAGAACACCCACAGAGTAATCGGCGGGCACTTGATGGATGGACACCGATGATGATAGGATGGTGGTCATACACCAGCAGTCTGGCTCGAGGTGCCGCGATGGAGTTTAGGGTCCTGACCACCACGTAAGGTCCGGAGCATATGTTGGACTGCGAGCACGGCGCACAGTCCGCGTTGCTGAATCGGAATGGTTGAGTAAAACAAAAAGTGCATCCGCGATTGCGTTCCGCACACGCCTACCACAGGGGCTTGAAGTGGGGTACCCGCAGCCCGGATAAGGAGCGTTAAAGTCACCACCGACAAAAATCAGGCCACACTGGGGGCTTTCGTCGTAGAGTTAATAACCACCCCAGATTAATGCGGGAGGGAGCTCCACCGGCGGGTCTTACATATTATACCACAACCACAACAGTTGCTTTGGGAAGCTTCACAGCCGCTGCGACTATCCCTTGATATGAGGTGCATCAGTTTTCTAGAGAGAGGCGAACTTGAGGAAAATGCGAAGCAATGTAGGTACACCGCCGCCTTTCACGGAGGGGCAGCAGTGTGCACACGAAGGTCGTTTATTGAAGGAGACATGTATCCATTAAAGCCCGGAATGGATGGCAAAGCATTGTCTCCTGCAGTAGCAGGGCCCACACCTGGAGCTTGTTCATGCGAAGTCGAGATTTGAGCTCTCCCAAGTTTGTGGAGAGGTCTCTGCAGTTCCATTGGAGCACACCAGAACAACGTGTACTCGCCATTTTCGATTAGTCTTCCATGCGTTGTAATAGAACTGATGTCAGGTTAGATAACTGGTTTACCATAAATTGGAGGAGGGATGTTGTTGAGTTATCCTGCAGTGCTGCAGAAGACCTGGTAGAGTCTGCTAAAAACGTATGAGGGCTGGACGTAGTCGAAAGCGCTGCAGCATTGATTGGCGTGGAGTGGGATTTCGATGGTTGTCTACGGCGAGCAAGCAGTTCGCGGCGTTGCCGTAGCTTAGAGACCTCGGCTAAAAGGCGTGCAATTTGGTCGTCAACTGCTGCCATGTCCTCACGGAGATGTTTCAGCATGCTGTCCTTTTGGGTACTTTGAAGGCGACGGCGATCCTTACGCACTTCATCACTGTACGACAGTTGGGCAGGGGCTGCAGGTGGATTGGGCTCAGAAAGCTCCGGCCAGTCGTCGTCATCCCACTGAAGAGCCGCGAACCTGTTGGATGTCTGTATCGGGACTCTTTTCTTTCGGACGCACTTCCTTACGGATCCCACGCCGAACCTTCTCAGTTGCCTTCGGTTTTGTTGGGCAAGTCGGAGAAGCGATCTCGTGGTCGTCAGTCTTGCAAAGTCTGCACCTATAAGACGGTGTGCGTTGTGGCCGAACCTCATCTTGCTTTGCAAAAGGGCATGATCGGCGCATGTGGCCAAGTCTGAAACATCTGTAGCACTAGACAGCACTCAGTTTGTAAGGGCGAGACTGCAGAATGGAGCTATAGCAGTAAAGTCGTTCTGGGAGAGTTGGCGGGCCTTGTAGTGTGACGATGCACGAGCGCCCCATTCCCATATACCGCGCTTGGATGACGCGGTGGGTTGGACAGTACAGCTCACGCTGGAGGGTCTCCTGGTCTTCAGCAATGTCGACGTTGTAAACAACACAGCGTTGTAGGTCCGAACCTTCTACTAGGTACACCTGGACCGGCACCGAGATCTCGCTTGTAATCGATATGCACTTCAGCGTTTGCAGACGCTCGACTGAAGCCAAAGTCGTGGGCCACACTGCGATGGTATTAGATTTCATTCTAGACGTGAAGCCACGGAAACCTTTGGTCCGAAGACACTCGTCCAGGTTCGCCTGAAGAATCCTGTTCGGAATGTTGGTCAGGCTTTTGGCTGCCAGAGCTTTAATGGCCACTTTATACGATACCGATCCCGATGTCGGCACAGCCACTTGGTTGGCATACGCTGGGAAGAACGCTTGCCTTGTGAGCTGGAGTTGGCAGAAGACGAATCCTGTGCAGTGTCCTCTGACGAGCGCTTTTAAGAACAGCGGGAAGCCGGTGGCAAGGATGGAGGTGCGGAAGACAGGCCCATTGGAGAGCTCTGCTCCTCACGCTGCACGGTTGAAGCCCTATCCAGTAGTGGAGGCTGGGCAGCCATTGCGTAGTTCCGCACAGAAGGCAGATCGCACACGGGCTGAGGTGCATTTGGTGAAGGCGGGTTGTGCGCTGCCGCTGATGGACCGGGAGCAGGAACCTAGAGCTGGGACCCAGGCTCAGTTGTCAAAAGAGGTGTTGCTTAAGCCGCGGTGACCGACGCCGGCGAAGCCGCCTCTGCCAGCGCGTCACTGGCGGCTCTAGGCCTAACCTTGGAGCACAGTCCAGCTGCCGGGATGACTGAAGGACATTTTATTTACCTATTTATTTACAAGTATTGTTAGCCCTTGCGGGCTATTACAAGGTAGGAATGAGAAAAAGCAGTCAATACACCACAGTTCCAGCTGTTTTACAAAGGTTTTGAAATGAATATGTTTTGCCAAATACGTGTGGGTCAAGGTTATTTCATTCTATATATGTTTTAGGTAGAAACGAAAACTTATACACATCAACGCTCGGCATATACGGCATAACTGCAAAAGGACGGTTAGTACGCGATGACAATCTTCCGGGTGGCCGCAAGTACAAGCTGGAATCCAGATTGAACATTTTGTAATAAAGCTGATAAAAAAGATTTAGCCTAGCAATTTCTCTGCGAGTAGCCAATGATGGCAACTGCGCTCATAAAAGATGTTCAGATACGGACTGCGTTCTTTGGTAAGAGGAAAATATAAACCTTACTGCCAATCTTTGAACACGTTCAATTTTGTCTACAAGATATTGCTGATTGGGATCCCAAATTATACTTGCGTATTCCAGAGTTGGTCTTACTATTGTTTCATAGGCTTGTAGTTTGACATCCGAAGGCGCACCTTTTAGCTTCTGCCTTAGGAATCCAAGTTTCCCTTGAGCTGCTCCACAAATGTTTTCTACATGATCACTCCAGTGTAAGCCATGACTAATCGTGATACCTAAATATTTTAATTTATTAGTACGCTTTAGTGCTTTGCCAATAATTATGTACAGTAACGCTAATGGCTTCTTCTTGTTCCACACAAACATAGAAGTTGACTTTTGGTAATTAATTTTCATGTCCCACTTTACACACCAATCATACACAAGCTTCAAAGAGTCATTCAAGAGAACATGGTCTTGCAGGCATTTTATGCGACAAAATAACACAATGTCATCAGCAGACAAGCGCGCTTCGACGAGAGGGTGTACGACTTTCGCAATATCATTAATATATAATAAAAACAATATCAGACCACGAACGGACCCTTGCGGAACACCAGATGATATTGGTAAATTCGACGAGCGTTCTTCATCTATTTGTGCAAATTGTTCTCTGTTATTTAAGTAAGAATGAATCCAATTATTATTTGTACATCACTACCCATCTCATGCGACATGTGTAAAAGCTATCCATGACACACACTGTCGAATGCTTAGGAGAGACCTATCGCAATGACATCAATTTGCTTTTTTGAGTTTATGGCTGTAGCAAAAGCATGAGTAGTTTCAAAGAGTTGTGTTATTGTCGAAAGACGGCTACGGAAGCCATGCTGTTTACTATAAAAAAGGTGATTACTTTCAGTGTATTCTTCAAGGTATTTGGATATTATATGCTCTAACATTTTGCACACAGAACATGAGATAGATATAGGACGGTAATTTGAAACATCAAAATTTATGACCAGATTTAAAAACTGGCACAACTCTTGCTAACAGCAAGTCACCCGGTACAGAGCTGTCACGTAATGATGCTCTAAATATTATTTCTAAAACATATGAAACCCATTCGCAATAACGCTTCAAAAATTCGATAGGCATGTTATCAGGACCAGGTGACTTCTTGGAATCCAGTTTTAAGAGTAATCCAGTTTTAACAGTTGCTTACTGCCACCCTGTCAGACGGTGCATGAGCTTCGGGAGCTTCCTCAGATGGTGCGAAGTCAGTTCTCTTGATATAAGGAACGTATTTATGCGGATGGCGAGATTTTTTCACAGGAGCGATGTGCAGTTACCTTAGCAGGGACAGTTCGTCTTCTTCCTACTAGTTAATCTTTATTCCAGTTGTCGACCCCCCCCCCCCTCTGCCTCCTTTTTTTCATAAAGAAAGCGCGCAGTGCCTAAAGTGATGTTGCAGATAAACAAAATATACAGGCGTTCTCGACAACCCTTGTTGCGGCTCGCGTGCATGCCAGAAGCACCTGCCCTTGACGACGCACCCAACTGAAAGAAAAAGACTGAATACCCATAAAGCACAAAACACGTGCACGAACACGCATTCACACACTTGCCTTCACCTACGTCCCTTCCCAAACCAATGCACACACAAATCTCTAAAGAGTGGAAGCATGCCCGGCATTTTGCAACATCACGTTGTTCAAAATTACTGTAAATTTGCTGAGAGTTCAGCGATGATTTCTTCGGAAAGTTAAAAGTGATGATGAAGTGTCATTTTTTGCTTAATGTCATGTTCAGAAAACGGCTTCACCATGTTCCACAGTGCAGCCATCACATATAACTCTGCAGGACTCTTGAGGCCACTCTAACATAGGTGAGCTCCTACACATGTGGGTAAATTATTCTCGTTAAATCAGGATTTCGGGTAAAATAGCGGTTTTGGCTAGAATTTTTATATGAAATATATCCTTTATAAAAATGTTATCGTGAGTTCTTGCAGCGAAGATGCACTGATTAAAATTTATGGCCATGCAGTAGCGAAAAAGTAACGAGTGGTACTTTTTTTTCGGTAACGGTAAGGCGTTTTTTTTTGGTAGGTAAGGTAGGGTAGTAACGCGTTTTTTTTTAGCGTAAAGAGTAACGTAGTTATTAATTTTTTCGGTAACGGCTACAACGCTGGAACAGTGTGATGGAACGGCGACGACATCAATGTCCGTGGCCTGCGAGGCGACCGCGTTTATGTGAACACGGAGACGAGGGCGCCCACAAAGGTACGCTACCGGCCCCAAGGCACGGGGGCCGATAAATCCTATACGACGGCTGCAGAGGCGGGCTGCAACATCGACGATCACCGCTACGGTAAGAGCGCGGAAAGCTAGTCTCAAGTGGTTGAAGAGGCGTTGAAGTACGCAACGAGAAGCGGACATGAAGCGACAGAAGCGTGCGGCCAACGTCGGTTTGCGGAGATGTGTAGTGGAAGCAATGCGGGAGAGGCGTGAACAGGAGGCTCAGGTAGGTGGTGGTGGTGAAAACTTTGAACTCAGGGGTGTTTAGGACACGCAGGTCCTTGGGCCCCCTCACGGCCCCACTGCACTGAAACGTTCAAACGCTTCACTCGCAGGGCAATAGAGATTTTTAATCCATACTCGTAACCAGTCTTAAGTGTCTGTGGGGAATTTTGCTGCCCCCCCCCCTCTTTTTCGTTGATAAGTACGTGGTCGATTCTTCTGCAGTACAGGCAATGCCGCAAAGGCTCTTAACCTTTGTTCTTGCTCAAAGACGCCGGTGCGCGGCTTTAACATTTTCTGCCGCGAGAACTGGCTAGTTTTATCTAGAATGACTGCAGCCACATTTCAAAGACTTTCATTGCTCGAGATTGCGCAGTTACCTTTCAGGCTCAATCGGCTTTTCCTGGCCAACTTTAAATTCACAGCGGCCGAGAAAAGCGGAAACCTTGTCTTTCGTGGTCCGGCCAAAACATCCATTGCTGTCTATGCCGCCTGCTTGTTCAGGCATCTGTGGCCGAAATTAAGCACTATAAAAAGTCCTTGAATAATATTAATAATTGGTGTTGGGGAAAGAAAATGGCGCAGGATCTGTCTCATATATCGTTGGAAAGCTGAACTGCGGAGTAAGGGAAGGGTTAAAGGAGGCAGTGAAAGCAGAAAGCAAAGAAGATGTGCGGGTAGTGGAGTGCTCCGGAATAATTTCGACCCCCTGGCGATCTTTAACGTGCACTGACCTCGCACAGAACACGGGCGCCTTAGCGTTTTTCCTCCATAAAAACGCAGCCGCCGCGGTCGGGTTCGACGACTGCGTTTTTATAATAATAATAATTGGTTTTTGCGGGAAAGGAAATGGCGCAGTATCTGTCTCATATATCGTTGGACACCGGAACCGCGCCGTAAGGGAAGGGATAAGGGAGGGAGTGAAAGAGGAAAGGAAGAAGGAGGTGCCGTAGTGGAGGGCTCCGGAATAATTTCGACCACCTGGGGATCTTTAACGTGCACTGACATCGCACAGCACACGGGCGCATTAGCGTTTTTCCTCCATAAAAACGCAGCCGCCGCGGTCGGGTTCGAAAAACGCTTTTTAAAAACCAGTTCAGCAAACGCAAACTAGACTGACAAATTCTAGGCATTTTGTCCTCCTCGCGCTATGTGCGCAGTAGGGGTACTCGACGTCTCCGCAGCGGCTCGAGCAAGAGTCGAACTCGGAAACTATTGGACACCATTGATTCTTCCCGACTGGTCCCGATGCGGCGGCAGGCGCGCACGCAGCTACAAGTTAACTGGCGCCATCTGGCGCCCTACAAGCGATCTGCGCGTGCGCACTGGCGACGCGCACTCTCACGGTACTCGGGTAATGCTATGGACCTCCTTCATGTTTGTAAACAAACGAGGTGGCGCTGCAGTCGCTAGCGAGCTCGTGGTAGGCAAAAGGTCGGGGAGTGGCGTCGCGGATAGGTGTTGAGCGCGGGTTTTCAAGGCTTGTAGGCGCGTTTACAGTTTCTGCGAATCAAAGCAATGGTCGATGCTTGCAACTTAGTAATTTTTCGAAGCACACGAGCTCGCGTTGTCCACGTGCGGCCTATAAAGAGAAATAGTTTTCCACTGTGTATTGTATATATGGTTAGTAGTAAACATGTAGAAAGCGTTCCTGCCGTTTATTTGTGCGCTAGGCATTGAATAAAACAAGTTTTGACATTCTGCACTAGCCGGAATGATTTTACTTCGGGACAGTAGTGAGGGGAAGTGCTGGCGTTGTTTCGTCGGAGCAGACGCGCGCTCATCGTCTGCTGACATACGTACGTGTCGCGCTGCGTGAAAAGTAGGGACAGCGTCGTGTCCCCGATCTCCTGTCTCGCTTAGCGCTGTTTTTAGCCGCATGGCCACGCACCAGCCAGGCCGACTTGTCCTCTTGTTAAGCTGGTCGATTTGGTGAAATTTTTTGATTTCTAGACTTATTTTCTTTCCTAGCCCTGAAGTCTAGTTTCGTGACGAAAAATTATAGCAAAATATTGAGTACAAATTTATAAATTACGCTTTTTAGAAGTGTGGTCGTCAAAAATTGTGAGGTAATTTCTTTGATTCAGTGCCGCATTTCTTTGACCAAAGCGAAAGCGAAGATGCCATAAACGAGGAAATAAACTTTAGGGTTCGTTTTCTGACCTCTCACATTTTGTGCGACTGGATCACTCACCTTCGTAATTCGCATGAAAATCAAATGATTCCATTTGTCGCAAACTATTCCTGAGACGTTGAGGAGCGTAATAAATCTCTCGATTTTTTCCCTACACGTGCAGTACTGTGTTAGTTATTTTTTGTAAGAAACGTTTTCATGTAACTATGCATGCATAAGTACTGATCATCTAGAAAAAGAACTAATCGCGTCATCATACAGAACAGGACTTTATGTACATGCTGGCATAAAAAAACTGCTCACTATTTACTCAGTTATTTGAGACCTTGGGGGGACTTGACGACGGTGTTAATTATAATTACCCAGAACTGCACCAGGTATAGCTATAAATAAAAGGAATTACTGAAACTAGCGTAGGAATTTCATATTTGCACCAAGTTAAGTTACATATCGCATGCATGAATAACGAAAACACTTTTCATTGCCGCGTCCCCTCTCAATCTCGCCACGTGTCTGTTAGTAGCACGCCTGCGGCTGCTTCTTTCCAAACAAGCTTCGCGATCATGTATTACCTCATGAAACATGACACATGCATGATGCAATGAAAAAGCATATGGCGTTCAGCACACTTAGGGTACGCTATTCTAAGCACACCAACGCGACCGCGCAAGATTGACACAACTTACCAGACTTCTTTCTACTCGAATGAAATAATTACGTCGTCATATCAAGAAACAGTTTCCAGTAATTATTAAATGTCATAAAACGTGCCATTAAAACATGGTGTGCTATTAACAAAAAAACGCATTCTTGGGGGCCAGTGAACCTGTCGGTGCCCCGTGTACTCCGGCTCAAGGTGATAAGTACGTGTGCAGCTGCATATGTCTTTTTTTTCCTTGAGCAATTATCAGCCTACTATCCTGAAGTTCAGGTGAATGAACGCAGTAACTTGCATGCTATTAAGCGCATTGAGTGGCAGTGCCTATCGACTCCCAGACTTCGCGCTTTACTACCGTGACCAAATGCCTGTTAGCCAGTTTCCGAATGCGGCATTTATGCGCGAGAAACCTATCGAGGCTAATTTAATATTTTTTATGCTACTACGCGGATCCAGCAGTGACGCAGCTGGTCAATACATGCTGCTTCTGCAGTGCACAGGCTTGAAGCAGCCGCCGGTAGCTGCGGTAGCTGCGGTAGGCACGGGCAAGCGGAACCTGTTTTGCCTACCATGCGAAAGTCCCTGATAACATCAGCGCCACCGCATCTTCGTGACGTCGCGGGGTGAAGGAGGTCCATACAGCACGGTACGTGTTATGGTAAAAGCGTCTAACATCTGCGCGGATGGCCGCCGTTTCTCATATGTTAAATAACATAAACCGTTTGTTTCATCCCGAGATGCGAAAGAAAGCACGTCATTGCTCTCATGGATGCTTCCCCAAACAAAATGGAGCAATGCTTATTTTCCCGTGAGGTGCGGAAAAAGGACGCAGTCGCTGGTTGGTTCAGGCGGTCGTCACTCGCCCGCAAGAAAAAATGTCTTCTTAAGAGCGCAAATGCGAAAGCCTTTCCGTGTCATCATTACACCTTAATTTTTCATCTCCTCCGGAGAGGTGTGGAGCTGGACCGTAGCAGTGACTGCTTTCTTGGCAAGATCACGCTCCCCGAAAGTGACCAGCCTGCCAACCATGCCCTTGTTTTCATGGTAGGTGGTTTGAATACCAGATGGAAGCAAGTAATAGCCTACCACTACACAGGTGCGTTTGTCAGTGGAGATAAGCTCAAAGACTTTGTCTTTCATTTAATACAGTTGTGCACCCAGATATCACTGCGCGTGGTATGTGTCACTTGCGACATGGGTAGTTCAAATCGTTCCTTGTGGAGGTCCCTGAACCTGTCGAGTTCTCGCAGTTCTGTAACTGTTTGTTCTGTGCCACATCCATGTGACAGCGAAAATGTTTTGTATTTCAGGCCAGACCCTGCGCATGTGCTAAAAAATTTGAGAGGGCATTTGGTGCGAAAAGATGTGATGCATCTTAACGATGCCATCGTCGCAAGGTTCAAGTTGCCCAGCAATGAAGTGTCGATCGCTCATGTGGAGGCTGTTCTACAAGTCGACACAGACCAGTTGCAGGTCGCATCGAACTTGAGCAACATCCACATATCTAACGGTCATTTTACAAAAATGAAGGTAGGGATAGCGGTTCAGCTGTTTCGTGAAGCCCCAGCAGCGATTAGATATTACATCGAAATCGGGAAGCTGTCACCTGAAGCAGAAACAACTGCGTGGTTTGTTGGAGTAATTTTTAAATGGTTCACAATAATGACTGCTCGCCATCCCTCTGTCGCTCTCAGTTTGAAGAATGAGAGTAAATATGAGGAAGCCATTGCACATCTCAAACTCACAATGGAAGTCATCGAAGGCTTGGGAATAGGAGTAAGAAAAGTGTGGAAGCCAAGCCAGGCAGGGGTGCTCATGTCAACAACAGTAGTCCTGCAGCTGCACATCTTTCTGCTGAAAGAACGCCGGTACAGTTTTGTTTTGACTGGGAGGATGGTCCAAGATTGTTTGGAAAACCTTTTTTCGGTCATCAGAATGATTTCACCTGTGCCGAGCTCATACGACCTAAAAAATGCACTCAAGATTGTAACTGTCAGCCAGTTCCTCAAAGTTCCGAAAACTTCAGGCTACGACATCGATGACAGCACTTACCTGGTTGATTTTTTTTCGGCCGAAATCAAAGAAGTTCAGCACGAAGCTGAAGTGCACGAAGGACTTTCAGCATGTGATGAAATTGAAGCAATAGAGTCATTGACAAGAGCTGAAATCGACATCGTCGCTCACCTGGCCGGGTTCTTGGTAAGGCCCCTTGCGCTTTCCGCAAGGTCCTGCGCCCCGTGCACACGAATTCTTCTTTCTGAAGAGGTACGAGAGGAGCATACCCTAGTGCAGTTGAAAGAATATAATGCTGGAGCCCGTAACCTTGTATATGTGAGCGAGCAAGTTCTTGACTTTGTTTCTTCGTGCGAAAGTCTCTTTAAAAACCTATCGGAACAAAAAGACATCTGTCGTTTGAAGAGTCCAATTCCAATGAAGAACATTAAATGCCTTATCGAACAAACCGTTCCCATTGATTGCGCTGGAACACCCAAATCTTATGAACAGACTGTTAGAGCGGTTTGTGACGATGCGCCTGCGCATTTACTTGCGTTGGCTAAGCCAGCCAGAAGAATCGGATGATGGGTACGGCAGCAAAACTGTCGCTGGTACAAACCTTGAATAAACTGTTTAAGAGATGTCTCCTCCTATGCATGCAGCCAGAGGCAGCTTCAAGCGGTTGATGATTATTTTGAAATAAAATGCTGTGTACATCATCGTGTGGCAGGAGTCAAAGTTTGGTCTACTCATCACGGATAATCTTTTTCTGCTGTGTCTATTTTACTGTCTACAATAGACGACTGCGATGCAAAATATTTTTGATATGCGCGGCTGACTAAAACGTCAACTAGTTGTTCATCTGCATCAACAGACGCAGTTAAAGCCTTTTGCATGTCATGCACCTTATAAACTCCGACATGTTCTGGCAGTACAAAAGGCATTGCTCCATAAAACAGTCACTTCAGTTAAAATAACCGCTTTGAGCATCTGAGACGGCCAAAAAGTAAGTGCTGTCCTAGCTGCACAGTGGTCATTTGCTCTAAAAGCTGCGCTTGGAAGCAAACGCTAGCTCTTTTTTCATTTATATCACTAAGCAAAAAGTGCTCAGAACTGTGAGCATATATGCAGAAACCTTATACAGCTCAGCCTGCTAGCGAAAGCGCGTTCTAAAGAAGGATACCGGCCGACGCTCCGTAGCCCCGCATTTCAGCGCTTGCCCCAAGATGGCGCCCACGAAGGTCGTGTCTCCACCCTGTACGGCGCAGCGCTGGCATCGAGGCACCCTAGTTTCAATTCGCTCACAACGGCGCCATACCGCCATTCGCAAACCAGAGCGAGGGGCAAGCTCAGCCGTCGTTTACGATATCCACTTCGGTGAACTCGGTTAAGCATCCATCTTTCCTTTCTCCGTCGCGCATCGAAAAGCAGCAGCGGCAAACGCACAGTCGCCACTCACGATAACCGTTCCAAGAGAGGCTCCAGACAACGCGCCGCGCTCAATTCTGCGACGCAATCCGAGACGGCCCCGCTGGCTCTGCTAGGCCTAGCGCCTACGCCGCTTCGGTCACAGCGTCCACACTCACACGAGTCACGACTCTCTCGCCATCTTCTGATCCTTTGCGCAGCCTGCTGTGGATTGCATCCCCACCGAAACCAAAACTTGTTGCTTCGTTCCGGAACTAAGCGAAACACATAAAACTACAAAATTCCACTGGCGCGTTCTTTTGAGCAGCAGCAGGAATTCGATCTCGCTCCGTCTCAGTTGCCGTACGGTGTTTTTTTCTACACCGTTCGGAATGTTCGGAATGGCGACAACCACTCCGTTAGAGACGGCTGATGAACGATTGCGGACCTCGTTAGCACACCGTCAGTTCTAGCTGGTGCTGCTTCGGTGTTTACGATATCATGTGCACCATTTTACCTGTGTTCTCGTCTGGCGATGCGGTGTTTTAAAGCGGACGAACACGGATAAACCTCCTATCTCGTGTCATTCCTGTTTAGTGCGTATGGCGCGGTTCAGGTGTCCAATGATATATGAAACAGATACTGCGCCATTTCCTTTCCCCAAAAACCAATTATTATTACTAAGCAAGGTCTCCAAGGCTTCTCTACCTACTGTACTTTGTGCCACCAATAGTGAGATTGAGCACGCCCAAATTATGTGGTCGAGGGTCCCTGTTGCTAAACCGTCGTCGTCGTTTTGGAGGACGCACCCGCCGTCGTGGCTCAGTGGTTAGGCCGCTCGACTACTGATCCGGAGTTCCAGGGTTCGAACCGGACCACGGCGGCTGCGTTTTTATGCAGGAAAAACTCCAAGGCGCCCATGTGCTGTGCGATGTCAGTGCACGTTAAATATCCCCAGGTGGTCGGAATTATTCCGGAGCCCTCCACTACGGCACCTCTTCCTTCCTTTCTTCTTTCACTCCCTCATTTATCCCTTCCCTTACGGCGCGCTTCAGGTGTCCAACGATATATGAAACAGATACTACGCCATTTCCTTTCCCCAAAAAACCAATTATTATTATTAAGCAAGGTCTCCAAGGCTTCTCTGCTTACTGTATTTTGTCCCACCCCTGGTGATTGCGGGCACGCCCTAATTGTAAGGTCGAGGGTCCGTCTCGCCCCACCGTGTTCCACTGATCGTTATCCCTAAGCTATGGTAGCACGCAAAACGCCCAGACCATCCAAGGCCGCAACATAAGAACCTGCGGAGGAAGGTTTGATAGCGCTCACTTGTGTAGGAACGGATGCCAAGGTTAAAATTAGCGACAGCAAAACCAAAGTCTGAAATTTTGGAAAAGAGACGATCTCACTGGAAGCGGCCAAAATCCTCAGCCAAGGACCGCTGAATAGGAAAATTCAGTTAATTTGGACGCCCGCGCAAGCTGCCGTCACTGGTAACGAGGCGGCTCACGAACTATGGCTAGCTAACTTCCGGGAAGCCATCGCCTTCCCCCTCCCCGCCCACGGGGCATACGACGAGCGCCAGAAAAACTGCGGGGAAACAATCGACCACTATAAACTGGGACGTAGACTGGTACCCCGCTGCATGTTGGCCTAAATAATAGAGAAGCTCTCGCGTGTAAGCGGCTCAAATATATTTCCTGCCAACGCATACGTAGTTCTAGCCTAAGACGCTGGAGAGCGCGGGAAGGTTTCTAATCAGACGGATGCCTTCCAAAAGCCCTCCTGTGTCTCCAGCATTTAATATTCCCGAACAATTGTGCACTTAACATCTTACCCACACATCAGCGACCGAAGCAGCAACAACGCGCTAAAGGCTCTCCCCTAACCGCAATTTGGGTCAGCAAAGTGGCCCCCTGAATTTTTATGCTAATCCGCTGTCCTAGTGTGAATGTGCATGTATCGCGTTGCTGTTTGAATTGCACATAAACAAACTTTTGTAGTGAAACTACACCAGGATAGCCAGCGGTGCATTTTCGTTCAGTGTCACTAGTGTACTCAGCATTCGCCACTAGTTGCACCGAGCCACAAGTGTTACCCCGCAGTGTCGCGCGGCGCCTTTCCTCAAAATCCAGTTTGCGGTGCACTTTCTTCCTTTCTTTGTTCCCTTTCTCCTAGCCGCCGCGGTGGCTGAGTGGTTATGGCGCTCGGCTGCTGGCGCGTAATTTGCGGGTTCGATCTCGGCCGCGGCGGTCGAATTTCAATGGAGGCGAAAATCTAGAGGCCCGTGTGCTGTACGATGTCAGTGCACGTTAAAGAACCCCAAGTGGTCTAAATTTTCAGAGCCCTTCACTACGGCGTCTCTCATAGCATGAGTCGCTTTGGGACGTTAAACCCCCATAAACCAAACTCAATCTTTCCCTCTCTCCTATCCGTTACTTTTCGGCGCGTTTCGACTTGCTACCGAGATATTTGAAACTGTTACTGCGCCATTTCCTTTCCTCAGTGACCAAACAAAACAAGTGAGCCGCCGGCGTTCATTGGCGTTGACGGCGTTCTAGGGGCCGTTCGTTTTCACCAATGGAACGGCGCACAACTGGCTCCCTCTGGTCGCTTCATTGTTGGAGGGAAATGGCTCCCTGGGTCAATGGACACCTCAATCTCGCTTTCATGTACATACGTGGGGTTGGTGTTCAACTGCAGAAACCTGCTTTTATTGGGTTCCGCACACTGGATAAGCCATACCTATTGTTTTGGATTGCATATCATGAGTCTGGCTTAAGGAAGTGCCACTCTCCATCGATTGGTGACCACCCTGGTCACCTTAATTCTTAAATCCAACAAAGCAGTAAGCCAGGATAGTTGGTACATTCTTTGCGTGGAAACAGCGCAGCAGAAGGCCATCGACACGGACACCCTCCGTCCCATCTCCTGTGCGGGCAAACTCGTGAAGACAATGGTATTCGACAGGTCGTCCGAGTTTATGCACTCCCAACACCTTTTTCTGCAGACACCACGTTCGGGTTTCCCCACACAGATCTGCACAGGATGTCCTGCTACAACTCATTGGGGCTGTCCTCGACCCCGTGAAATGCCCCCTCAATGACAAGGTCCTACTCGACTTGGATTTAAAGGGACACTGAGGAGAACGCTATCAATTATTTTTGTTAGCAAAATCTGTTAGTTCGGCAATTCATGGCGTTGTGGCCGCTTCTCCGGGAGCGAAAGATGCATTTATTTCAAAGAAATTTGGGTTCGAAGTTGAAAAAGTTTTTCCCGCCGCTCCGATTCAAACTCTAGAACTCTTATGACGTGATGGAGAACTCCTATGACGTCACAAGACGGAGTGACGTAAAACGTGACGTATACGGAGACTCCGTGATTTCTGGCCGCTAGCGGTGCGGTCTAGCAGCTGTCGAAATGAAAGCTACTGCCGCCGCACGTTGAAGGCATCTATCGGGGGTCGCTACCGTCGCTTTGTTAACGTTTGCACAAGCGTCTTGCCAGCGTTACGACGGATCCTGTTTCCGAACCCGACGACGAAGTTCTCGCAAAAACTCCGGCCTGCATTTCAGCGACCTCAGAGAGCGTGCGATGCTTTTGAGGGAGCAGGTTAGGTTAGGCGCCGGCGGGTCGTTTCCCCTCTTCCGCCGTGGGCCGCCGTTGTGAACTAAATATCATAACCCCGGTGCGGGGAGTCGCTAGGGGCCGGGTCAAGTTCGGCGCCTTGCGCCGATCGGAGGCTGGCCGGGGCTTTGGGGCCAACGGATTGTGATTCCTTGAACGGCGCGGTTGCACGGTGCAGCAGGCGGCGTCGAGGTATCTCACGGTTGCAAGGGCCAAGTTATTTATTTATTTTCCACAAAACACGGATGGGTGCTCAAGGGCGGTCGCGTTTAAAGTGTGCGGCTTGAAACTAAAGCCGACGCACGACGCTTCAACGGCTTCCGCTTGATCCAAACGGGTCCACTGGATCGGGCTCTCTCGTTCTCTTGCATGTAGCTGCAGATGCCTACTGTGAATATATTAAATTAGCCGAGAGCTCGAAAAGAACAGCTCCGCCCAACTGCCGAAGCTATTGAATTACGACACAACGCGCACCTCGCCGCGGAGCCGAATCAGTCTGGCCGGGCCGGGGGCGGCTGGCGCACTCAGAGATATGCTGCAAGTCCCCGCCAGTGCGGTCAGAGTGCGCCGAGGTCGCCTAGCGCGTCGGCGTTCAAGCGCAGTTGGCGCTTAGGCCGACGTGACGTCGCCGTACAGCGAGCGCGCGTTACGCCGGAGCGTAAACGCGCCTTAGCAGAGCCTGCGTTTAACCGCTAACTAACCTATTCGGTGGCGGCATCTATGAGAGCCACTGAAACCCCCCGCCCACTCACTAAACAAAAATAAAATCCTGTGACGAGGCTGTGAAGAACCACGGTCTTCGGCGTTTCAGGCGGAGACGCTACCACTCCGCCACGACGGCTCAATGTGTAACTGCCCATAAAGGCGCATCTAGTGAATGCACTCTTCCGATGCAGAAATCACCGCCCTTTCGCTACATATCTGCTGGCCTAACAGAGCTAGGCCATCCGCACTTTTTCTTAACTGCCTTGTACTTTGTCTCCCGTCCCTAATAAGCGATTTCCGTTAAGTAGTTAGAAGTTGACTGACACAGCCGGGAACGTTTCGCCGGGCGAGCGTGCGTAGACACAAACACGAACTGCCTTGTACGATCACCGACCATCGTGCCATCATAGTTTTTCATCGACCGTGGCGATCATCTGACCAGCCTTAACAGGATCCTTCAAAGTTTAACTAGCACTTGAAGCGGCACTTGGAGTTTCTCTGCTGTTCGGCGCTTGTATATCGAGGCGCGTCAAAAACAAAACCACGGGCCACGCAAAGCTTATAGATGCCAAGCGCCATAATAATAATAATAATAATAATAATAATAATAATAATAATAATAATAATAATAATAATAATAATAATAATAATTGGTTTTGGGGGGAAGGAAATGGCGGATTATCTGTCTCATATATCGTTGGACTCCTGAACCGTGCCGTAAGGGAAGGGATCAAGGAGGGAGTGAAGGCAGAAAGGAAGGAAGAGGTGCCGTAGTGGAGGGCTCCGAAATACTTTCGACCACCTGGGAAGCTTTAACGTGAACCGACATCGCACAGCACACGGGCGCCTTAGCGTTTTTCCTCCATAAAAACGCAGCCGCAGCGGTCGGGTTCGAACCCGGGGAACTTCGGATCAGTAGCCGAGCTCTCTATCCACTGAGTCACCGCACCGCGGTTACTTTGAAAGAGGTGGGTGAGAATTGTATTGTTGGTAACGTTGTCGAATGCTCTCTTTAAAGGGACACTGAGGAGAAATTGAAGTTGGCTTGTATCGATAGAATACCAGCTCCTGATCACAAAAACGCCACTCTTACTGAAAGCAAGGCTCTTGTAAGGTAGAAAATAGCAAGAACCAAAATACAGGTATCGCCGCCACAGGCCAATTTCGCAAGTACAAGCGTGGCGACGTAATAGGACAACAGACGCCACCTTGGGGAAATTTCCTTCCTACAAGGGTCGCGAATCTCTGAGGCTGTCAAAGGGAAGGTTGCGAGATTCAAATTGAAGTACGTTTGTTTTAAAACCGATAGTGCACTTTTATCACACAAGGAAGGCAGACCAAAGACAACCTGAATGTTGGAAGCAAAGAAAACCTATGCTTGGCGGCGCCACAGGCGGCCAGGAGAGAGTCGATTTTTTTATGCCCAAGCGCATTAAAAAATCGACCCGCACCGCCGACATGGCACCCCCGCACGCGGAACGCCTTGCCCGGTGATCCCCGGCACAACAGAGCTATGTCGTCTGGATATATGGACATGTACACATGGTGTCGGCCACTCGGGGGGAGGGAGGCCGGCACCACCGACATGGCCACAATAAACAGAAATGGTGATAAGACAGAGCCCGGCCGCACGGCCATCTCCACCGGGCGAGGCTTGGACAGCTTACCCCTACTCATACGCGCATGGTGCGCCCGCTCAGGAAGCCATGAACGTATCGCAAAAGGCGCCCGCTCACACCAGCCCCCTCAAGCACCGCAGAATTGGTGCGCGGTGAACGTTGTCAAAAGCACCAGAGACGTCCAGCAGTAGCAGCAGCGCAACCTGGCCTGCCGCCCTGGCATGCTTCAGCGCTGTAACAGCGTCCGATATAGAATCAGCCGTGCACCGCATTCCACGGAAACCCGTCTGCCATTCGTCAAACAAATCAGCCTCCGCAGCCCGCTCGTTCAGGCGCTGCAACGCCATGTGCTCCATGAGCTTACCTGCCGCCGATGTTAATGCCACTGGCCGGTATCCGCTCAGCTCCGTAGGTGGGCGCCCTGCTTTTCGGATATGGGACAAACGACCGCGGTTCGCCAATCCTCCTGAAGCTCCCCGCGTTCCCACACAAGGTTGATCTGCTGCAGGAGATGTCGTTGCTGCGTATCAAGGTTTCGCAGCATCTGGTATGTCATCCCGTCCGGTCCGGGCGCCGAGCGGCGGCGGCAGCGCTGCAGCGCATTGTTCAGTTCCGCCGCGGTGAACGGCGCACCACATGGACCTTCCGAGGCGACGGGCGAGGGACTGGCGTTGCTTCTGGGGCTCTCAGGAGCGGCTATGTTAGCTGCGTTTGCGGTGCTGGGCGGCGCGAACCGATCGGCAAACCGCTCTGCCAACTCTTCAAAGCTGAGCCCGCTGGAGATTGCGAGTGCGGCCAGCGGTTTACGGTTTGCCTGTGGTTCGGTGATGCGCCGAAGGGTGTCAAACAGCCTCCGCGAGCTGACATGTTCCTCCATGATTTGGCATAGTTACGCCCACTGCCGGCGGTATAGCTTGGCGTGGCGGCGCGCTGCCACGTCCAAGCGATTGTAGACAGTCCAGTCGGCGGCTCTGTCACTCCGTCGCGCCCGTCGCTTTGCGCGATCTCTCTTCTCGCGCAGATTGAGCACCTTCATATCAGGTGTGGGCTGCCCTGCCCTTACCTCTGCTCGTTGGGTGGATGCGAGAGCGCTTGGGACTAGACTTGAAAAGAAATCTGCGCCAGTGTCCCGCAGATCAGGGATCTCTGCCTGCATTCGCCGAATGGCGCTGGACGACCTTGCTGTGGATGGCGTTCATCTCCGTCATCGTGAGCGTGAGCAGCCTGCCCTGCGTTGCTCATTGTCACCGCCGAACACAGGCCGTCGCTTGTTCACGGTGTCTGTGGCCTCCATGGGGAGACCCCGCAACGCCGCGAAGCCTTAGGCCCAGCGTCCGAATGAGCAGGGAGCTAAAAAACACGTCCGCTCGATTCGAGCGCCCGCCGAAGAATCCCCGCATTTTTTCTTCAGATCAGTCTGATTTCTGAAGCCTGAAGAGTGAATGATGTGCATTGTCTTCACCGTAATTTCTAGAATCGCCTAACCGCCAGCCTAGGCTGAGTAACACTCCAAACAGCTGAATACAGACACTAAACCGTTGAATTTGCCACGCTTAAAGAAATTAACTTTAGAGCCATTTTTTGATGAACACACGCCACGCAAGGGCAGATGGCATCTCGCATCTTGAGCTCGGCAGCAAAATTTGCAATTAATGAAATTTTATTTTCATTCGTGGCGAACCACCTAGCTTCGCTACATGCATATTTTACGTTCAGGTTCACGGATTGGAAAGAATGCAGTTTTCAAGGATTGAATACAACCTTCGCATAATGAGCTCAGGTTTATTTCTCCCACGTAGCGGTTGTTGACTTTCACTATAGGTTTATTGCTCCTTAATTCAACTGGTATTAAGCAGCAATCCACACGTCTAAACAACTGTAATTTAATGTGAGGATGTAAGAGGCAGACACAATGTCAACGCGACAGCGTTAAGGAGCTCGCGGCGCTGAAAAGCCGGTGTCGATGGCGTCGGCCGTGAGCGAAAGGTAAGCAAGGGACGCCTATTACATATTTCGGTCGACAACCCGGACTTCGCCGCAAGGGAAGGAAAATGAAATGAAAATTGGTTTAAGGAAAAGAAGTGGGCCCAGTATCAGATATCTCTGTGGACACCCGAACCTCGCCGTAAGGAAAGGAAAATGAAATGAAAATTCATTTTTAATTAAAAGAAGGGACGCGTCTGGAATATCTCTAGTTTGGGCGCAGTGAGTCCCTGCGGGCACGAAGGAATCACGCGGTGAGCGGCTAAAAGCGCAACATACATCCGAAGCGCGTTCAGCACGAAGCTTGCGGCTTGCGGATTGCTGCCCGTTCGTTCAGCGAGGAAGCTATGCTGGCGTTCGTGGCATCGGGTTTGTCGAGAACAATGTGCCGACGAACTAAAACTGCAGCTTGAGTCCCGCGCGTTTCAGCAAGGCTTCTGGCATCGTATTTACGTGGTTTGCCGCTCTGCGCCTCCGTTCCGCGCGTCCTTTTCACCGTATGTAGCAGAGCGGTTTGTCAAACGGGCAAGGCGTCGCGCCGAACGGGCGATTGCGTTCCGTGTTGCAACACGCTGTCGCGTTTCACTCTTGAAGGCGAAGCTTAAGCGTCCTGCAATTTTTGTTTGCCGTGTGAATATGAGGCGACGGTGACGAACTTCGCAGTACACCATGTCTGCGAAGCTTCGGCCCTTCGGTGATAAGGGCTCTCGACTGCTGCTCCCGAGCAAATGCGATCAATCCAGTCGTCTGGGGCAGCGTTTCGATAGAGCCTAACCGCAAACGCGCCAGTGTGCTTTGCGATGTCAGTGGACATTATAGACCCCCACATGGTCGAAATTATTCTGGAGCCCTCCACTATGGCACCTCTTTGTTCCTTTCTTAAATCCTCCTATATACCTTCCCTTACGGCGTAGTTCGGGTGTCTACCCAGACATGTGAGGAAGTTACTGCGTCATTTCCTTTCTTCAAAAATGTAAATTGTAAATTGATTTTTGGGGAAAGGAAATGGTCCCCGCCGCGGTGGCTCAGTGGTTACGGCGCTCGACTACTGATCCGGAGTTCCCGGGTTCGAACCCGACCGCGGCGGCTGCGTTTTTATGGAGGAAAAACGCTAAGGCGCCCGTGTGCTGTGCGATGTCAGTGCACGTTAAAGATCCCCAGGTGGTCGAAATTATTCCGGAGCCCTCCACTACGGCACCTATTCTTCCTTTCTTTTTTCACTCCCTCCTTTATCCCTTCCCTTACGGCGCGGTTCAGGTGTCCAAAGGTATATGAGACAGATACTGCGCCGTTTCCCTTCCCCAAAAACCAATTATTATTATTAAAGGAAATGGCGCGGTATCGCATATCTCGGCGGACACCTCAAGCGCGCCGTAAGGGAAGGGATAAAGGAGTAAAATAATAATAATAATTGGTTTTTGGTGGAAAGGAAATGGCGCAGTTTATGTCTCATATATCGTGGGACACCTGAACCGCGCCTTAAGGGAAGGGATAAGGAAGGGAGTAAAAGAAGAAAGGAAGAAAGGGGTGCCGTAGTGGAGGGCTCCGGAATAATTTCGACCACCTGGGGATCTTTAACGTGCACTGACATCGCACAGCACACGGGCGTCTTAGCGTTTTTCCTCCATTAAAACGCAGCCGCCGCGTTGGACACCTGAACCGCGCCGTAAGGGAAGGGATAAAGGGGGGAGTGAAAGAATAAAGGAAGAATAGGTGCCGTAGTGGAGGGCTCCGGAATAATTTAGACCACCTGGGGATCTTTAACGTGCACTGACATCACACAGCACACGGGCGCCTTCGCGTTTTTGAGGAACTGACAGAAGAAAGGAAGACAGAGGTGCCGTAGTGGAGGGCTCTGGAATAATTTCGAGCACCTGGGGATCTTTAACGTGCACAGACCAATGTTTGTTTTCATTTTTGCCGTGTTCATATAGTATAATGAAAATGATAGTTTATAGGAAAGACATGGCGCTCGTGTTCTGTGCGATTAAGGATCCACAGGTGGTCTAAATTATTCAGGAGCCCGCCACTACGGCAACTCTATTTATTCTTTCACTACAACTTTCCTCCTTTCTCTTACGGTGCGGTTGCAGTGTCCGGCGAGATTAGACAATTATTGCACTGTTTCTCTTCCTGAAACAATGTATTTTTATTAATATTAATAATAATTGGTTTTTGGGGAAAGGAAATGGTGCATTATTCGTCTCATATATTGTTGGCGACCTATACCGCGCTGTAATGGAAGGGTTAAGGGAGGGAGAGAAACAAGAAAGGAAAAATTAGAGGTGCCGTAGTGGAGGGCCCCGGAATAATTTCAACCACCTGGGGATCTTTAACGCGCACTGACATCGCAGAGCACACGGGCGCCTTAGCGTTTTGCCTCCATAAAACCAATTTTTCAAAGGCCAATTTTCATTCTACAGCACACGGCTGTTTATTTTTTTTGCTGCGCGTCGACAACAGTGCAAAGCAAAATGAAGAGTAACAATACTATGTTCGCTTCGCTTAAACCTCAAATTCTAATTTGTCACATTGATTAAAACTTCGATGCAACGCCACCAGTACACAATACGCGTTGAAAGCAAGCAAGGGTTCCACTAATACTTTGAATATATTGAGCAGAAGCCTCTTACTGGACGATTGAATTTTCGTGCGCTGAATACATTAGCTAGTGGTACCGAATCAAGTAAGCACCGGCCCCATTTGCGGTGTACTCACGTTCTCATTCCGGATGCGAGCTTGCTGATGTTTATGTCCCGCACCGCTTGGTTTTCGAAGTAATTGTCTCGGCCAGGTATATTATGTGCTTCCAAGTACCCTTGTTTGTACACGTTGTTTGCTGGTCTGGCGGTCAAACTTCCCTTTATGTATTTAATATGCGTATGTAGCTATCGCTAGCCAGCCCGTATTCATAAACTTCATTCTTTATTTTTCACCTCGCAAATATGCCTCGACAGTTTTGAAGTGTCCGTGTGGTCGCGTGGGGATTTCTTGGCGCACCATTACGGAGATATCGGCAGCTGATCACGTGACACCACATCCTGCTGTATTGCACGTCATCGCACGTAATCCGAGCCGCTAATTAGTGGCCCTTAAAACTATGTTTTCCTTTAATTCATTTGCGCACGATGCTTTGCGACATGATTGTACAAATCCTCTGTTTATCCTCCTGAACGAACATCCTCATTGGAGAAGAAGTTGTGCCCTGATCCCGACCGAAGGGACTCCGGTTCACTCACGCTTGACAACCTTTTAAAGCGAAAGCTTTACCACGGCCGCTCAATTGCAACGCACTTGGTGCCATTGAGCGGCCGTGGCTTTACTATCCACGCGGCTCCGATTTCGCTGCGTCTCTACAAATGACCTTGAATAGTATGAGCGTATCTGCGTAAGACACCACGTGACATACCACGTGACTCGCAGCAGCTGCAGTCACGCGCTCCCGCGTCGTCGCGGCGACTGTGCGGTGCCTATCTACCGTCTCGCTATGGACGAAGCAAGTCAGCCGGAGCCGACGTGCTCGAGAGTGGGTACTCGCAGACGTCAAGAGCGAGTCTGATCACCCGTTCGACATTGCCAACTGTGCGAGGGATTGAGCAATCGACAGGGAGCGTAAACGCGCTAAACGGCCAACCGAAAGGAACAGAGGGCGGGAACTTCGCCTGGCTCGACGACGAGCGAAAGATGCCGAATGAAGACTGCGACGAGCCTTGTTAGCACCCGCGGCGGAGACTGGCGAGCCGCTGGAAGCGAGTTCTCTCAGTGCGGAGCCCGCAACGACCCACGTGGTCAGTCTGCCTGTCAGACTGCTTCGGCCCCAAGGTCATTAGAAAGTGACCTCACATGTAATCCGTGCTTTCGCTAGCATAGCTAGGGTTAGCTGAGCTAATCCGACGCATTTTTTTCTTTGCAGCGAGCCTGTTTTCCTACGTCACTACATCCATTCCACGAATTAATAATAATAATAATTGGTTTTTGGGGAAAGGAAAAGGCGCAGTGTCTGTCTCATATATCTTTGGACCCCTGAACCGCGTCGTGAGGGAAGGGATAAAGGAGGAAGTGAAAGAAGAGAGGAAGAATAGGTGCCGTAGTGGAGGGCTCCGGAATAATTTCGACCACATGGGGATCTTTAACGTGCACTGACATCGCACAGCAAACGGGCGCTTTAGCGTATTTCCTCCATAAAAACGCAGCCGCCGCGGTCGGGTTCGAACCCGGGAACTCTGGATCAGTAGTCGAGCGCCCTAACCACTGAGCCACCGCGGCGGGGCCCGCGGGGAAGTGCGAATTTGAATTTCCCAGTCGCGCCGATGCCGGGCTTTTCTGCGAACGGGACCACTAACGCTTTTGCTTTAAGGGGTAATGCGTTGTCAGTCAGCGCCTTGATGTCTTCTAAAATCAAAGAGAATTGATATCGGTCATGTTTAATGAAAGTTGACAGGCGTAAATGTATTTCATTTATTTTCTTAGTGCTGCTTACTAGCAGTAACAACTTGCTCTGCTTGCAATCCACATAGTGAGATAACTTATGCTGACTCTAAAAACCCAGTTAGACGGCTGTGTCTCTCGCTTTCAGTAGACACCTCAATGGCACCGTGAAGGGGGTAAAGTGGAAAAGAACTGCATGTAAGTACTCTCCGTCTCCGTTGACACCGAACAAAGATCAGTGGACGCGATCTTGCTCGAGGTTTCCTTCGCCTACAAACCACAGTTAAGGAGGCAACTCCGTGGAACCCTTACCTCGTAAATTGCAGGGAGGCCGTGACAACGCTCGACCCAATGTCGCAGGACGTTACCAATGAGGACCACCTCGACGTCGCCGCCTACCTGCACTCCACTCTAAGCACGAGTACGCCTATATGAGAGTAAGAAAGGCAGTATGCTTCCTAGGAAACTAGGCGTTGGTAAAAACCAGATGTTTGCGTTAAGGGACTAGGAGGGCAATGCCATTAGCCATGTGGATGAGATCGTTAATGTCGCCGAAGAGGTCTACACAAATCTATACAGTAGTCAATGTAATCAGAATGTTCAAGGTAAAGACAGCAGCGCACACCATTGCGGCATCTTGCCAGTAACGAAAAAGGAAGTAAAAAAAGCATTAGCAACAGTGCACAGGGGAAAATAAGCTTGCTAGGATCAGGTAACAGCGGATCTGTTGAAAGAGAGAGGTCAGATTCTGCTGCAAGAACTAGCCCCCCTGTATACGCAATGGCTTAAGATCTCGACCATACCACAAGCTCTGAAGAATGCAAATATACTCTTAATTCATAAGGAAAGAGACGCCAAGGACTTGAAAAAATTACAGACGGATCAG